>WEKX01022155.1:13451-25059 GCA_013390025.1 Pitta sordida | reverse complement strand
TTTTTCTTATTGCAATGTCTTTCCATCCACCCTTAAAGCACACAGTCAACTCCAGCTCAATTTATGGTTATATCATGGTGGCTGCAGTACTGAATATTTTATACCAAATGAAAGTTTAAGTCCAATGTGGAACACCTTTGTTTGTTAGTGATTAAGACAGTCTGAGAATAGAGTATTGAGATTGTTCTCAGAGGACAGAGGGAACTGAATCGATCTCTTTCGTTTCAGAAGATGATCCATTACTAAACTATACAGCAAAAAGGAGGAGCACCAGATATATTTCTTGTCGCGCAGAGTCTGTAGTNAACCCTGAACACTGTCTTTTTTCGTCTTCCCCCAAAATTAGGCACAGGTTAGCACATATGCTTGTGTGGTCCCAGATCGAATTGGATACAAATAAATGTGGTTTCTGGTGTATAAAACTGTTAATGCTCTAGACTGTTGCCAGACATAATGTGAAGAACCACTTATTCAGACACCTGATCTTTAGAATGCAGCATCGTTTGTAACAATTTTAACGCTAACTAAGTACACTTTGATGAGACAGCATTTAATAAAATGCTCATTAATTTCATCATTAGCAAGGGTATGCTAAGAAGTAAGCCAGTTTCTTATGTCACGCCCAATTAGCATCCCATGCTAGTAATCCCATTAGTATTGTTGAATTCACTAATGGAAAAACTAATGGGCATGCTACCAGGGCACATTAATTGGGCATGACACCAGTTCTGGTTTTAATTATAAAACTACGATAATGAAATGTGTGTGTTTGTAAAATATTAAAACGATGAAATAGGAGAGAAGACAATAAAAAATAGTATCTGAAAAAGTGGAAATTAGTATGTAAGGATATATGGCTTTTTTAATCTTATCATGGACCAGAGGACTGCTGTACAAACCTTAGTGCCAAGACGTTTGCTGATGGAGTAGGAAACATGCTGTACATATTCACAGGAAATATTTTTTTCTGTAATCGTGTACATATATACACATCATATGTATTTTGATCCATAGGATACACGACTGTCCCAAATTCAAATTGTACTGTAAAATGATTTATGTGTTCATAAATCTATATGCCAAAATGCAATTTCTAATAGATGAGCATCACTAAAAGCAGAATACTATATTTTAACAAGAGGCGTTTAGTATTAATTAAAGTAGATGATTGTTTTATCAACAGGTTTTCTCCATGTGCAAAACTCTAAGGTCCTTGGGCCAGAAAGAGTACAATAAGATGTGGGAAAAAAAAATTGTGGATTTACCTGGTTTGCAAAGTTACATGCTAGGCCCCTGAATTAAAGGAACTGAACTTTTCTTTAACATATTTTTGGAAATTGTTTTTTTAAGCCATAAAGTAACTACCGATCTTATTACAGTAGTAAACATTTCCTTGTGCAGTACCTACACAAGGAAATGTTTTTCCATTCAGTAGTTGTCTGCTACATGGGACAGCTGTATTTTGTGAATTCTGCAGAATCACTGTGAGTTCTCAGATAGTTCAGGTAGGTTATAAAGTCCTGAGCAAATTATTACATAATTATACTAATTTATGTGTTATTTTGTTCAGTTCTTTACAATATTGAAGCTACATGTATTATATTCCTCTCAGCAATTTGGAAAAGATTTCTTTGCATTTGTCATAGATGTCCATAAATTCAGGGCCTTGTGTCATGTTTTTTAATTTGTTTTGATAAAACCAGGTAAAAATTCTATAAAAGAAACCTCAGTAAATATAAATAAACCATTTTGTTTGGGTTTTTTTTTTTCTTGTTTGTTTGTTTTGTTTTGGGGGAGCATGTGTGTCCTGCCCCCCATAAATTTATTGTACTCTGTCATCTAGAAATTGTAGTCCTTTTGATACTAGGTTACCATGAACAGAACATGCATCTACTGTGCTAGACAGGTGCTCTAATTAACAGTCCTGATCTGTGACTGCTTTTTGAATTCACATTGAATCGTGGCCATCAAACTTCACAGCCACAGCAATCCATGAAGTAGTTAAATAGAGACATAATTAAAAAAATGAATAAAAATAAAAAATCTGAATGACATGACCCTCAATAATTTGTGCCTCATCCTTGCCTTTATCAGGGGAACTACACAGGGTTTTCTATTTTTAATAGAAACTGAACTGGATCCTTGATCCTTCATTTATTATTTGAGAAGGTTAATTTAGTGGGGAAATCAGTCCTAAATACCATTCTGTAGACTAAAAGATGTTAAACAGAGGACTTCTCTCTTTATTTTTAGTTATGTACTATAGATTGTTATAAAAGAATAAGGGATAATTCTAACTGCTACTTTCATAATTTTCTAAATTGGATTCTTCTGTTAATAAAAAGGGATCTGCCGTAGCAGTCACTCCAACTAATGACGGTGGGAAAACATACAATGATAACAGCTGGCACGAAATAATTGCTACAAGAATTCAAGCCCTGGGAAACATCACAGTGGATGGGCAGTATACAGGTAATCAATTCATTTAAAGAAATTTGGTATTGTTGAGAGTATTGCTCACTTACTTTTCCTGTGTTCACCCACAGAGTGAGAAATTAACTCAATTTTCTGAAAAAAATCATTATTATTTTGTCTGTTAGTATGAGGCATCTGTCCACTGTGAATCTTTGATTTAATATTAAGTGTTTTTCTGTGCTTGTGAATCTATATTTGTATTAATATTTTGTTGTAAAGTAGAGCTGTAAATATTTCCTGGATATGTAAGAGAAAGTATTAGGATATTGTGTCACATTCGACTCTTTTATAAAATACTAATTTTTTATTATTAAGTCAAAATCTGTTAAAAGGATTGAATAACAGAATAAAGATTTTTTTTTTCCAGGTTCTTCCTTAGCAACTAGTGGCAGCACCATTATTGGAGAGAATACAGGAGTTTTTGTTGGAGGACTTCCACAGGATTATACTGTTGTAAGAAAGGATGTAGGTGAGTGTAAGTCTGTAGAGTTTCTCAAAGTTTACATTTCAGGATATATTGAAATATGTATACAGCTGATTTCATCACCGTTAAAGCAGCGCATGATGTCTGTGTATGTTTTAATGAATTTTATATGGAGAACTGGTTGAGTGTGAAACTTACGGGTATGTTTTATTACAGATTCCCAAATTCATTTCCAAAATACACATGAAATTTTTTTTTATTAGCTGAAGCACAGTGCTGTGCCTCCCACTTAGGTTCAGGGATGCAACATAGAGGCCTTTTCGGGTGTGAGTATGTATTCTTCAGAGTTTGCTACACTGAATTCAGTGGTACGTATATAAATATACCTATGTTTTACAGAAATAATTTTTGTGGAGCTGGATCATACCTGGCTTCCAGGAAAGTCAATAAATTTAAATTTTCATATATAGATTTGATATATATGCCAAGTGTATACTCTGCCAGAGAGAGGTAACTGCCTACAAAACTATTCTCAGTGAATTAATTTCCAGGATTTTGTTTTTATTATATTTACCTGAAAGTTGGACTTGTGTTCCCACCCCTGACGTGAAATCTAGTGGGGTACACTAGAGTCCAGCTTCCTCTTTCCTTCTTTATGTCACTTTACTAAAACAAGAAATATGTGCATGTGTTCTAAAATGTAAATTCACAAAGCAATCAAGGATGCCTCCCTCAAAAATCTCAGCTCAATAATCAGAATAAGACTGACTATAGATACGATTCAAGAGAAGGCCGCTTATAAAACTGCTTTATATTTTTGTCCCCAGTAAAAAAAAGAGATAGCAGCCATGAATTATTGGGGGATTTTTATCCAAACAAGGAAAAAATAAATAATAATAATAAAAAAAACCCCTTCCTGATGAAGCTTCTAATCACACACTTAGCCTTAGCTTTGGTAACACAAAAGCTTTCTATTCAACAGAGACACACCTTTCTTCAAAATTACTGTTTTGCTTAAAGAAAACTTTTCTTGGATCTCCATAGAGCAGATTTATGTTATTGATTTAAAAGTACCTGAATGCAAAATCTCAAAACGTTTAATATGTTATGTAGCAGAAGCTGCTGTCTTTAGGGACTAACCCCCTTCAGAAATCGGGATTTATCTACCAAGCCAACCTTTATGAAGTGATTGATGGCTGGTTTTCAATGCACATATGGATGTATATGATAGGGAGAGCATGTATAAAACAGATCAATTAATTCCTGTGTTTATTTGCAGGTGATTGGCTAAAAATTATTTTCCCTTTTTACAGGGATGAAGAGGATAGTACAGAAAGGATTTGTGGGGTGTCTCCATGACATATTTTTGAAAAAAGTTCATACTCCATATGAAAACTGGGAGTCTTTGAACTGGCAGTATGCTGAAGAGCAAAACAATGTCTACCATATTTGGGAAGGATGCCCCACTGTCCTCTCAGAAGGAGCACATTTTCTTGGCAGAGGTAGTTTGCTGTACTATTGCACTATCCAAGTATGTTCTTGAGATATAAAAAGTGATCATATCAAAAGTATTGCAGTGATCCACCTTTCAAAGCAGTTTTAGTTATAGAGGATTGTTTTTGAATGTTTTCAAACTGAATCCCTGGGTTTACAGATTGCTGTATGAAAGAGAAATTGCATTCACAGACAGGTAGTGCTGCTGCAACTCTATGCAGATGTGCATGTAAAAGGTGGTGAAGGTTCTCTTTTGTAGAGACATGAAAGATGCCTCCAAGGTACCAAAAAAAATGTCAGGTAAAACAAATGAGGATATTGTACCAGTTTGGTTTCTTCCAGTATGTTATTGATATTTGTCCTTTAAAAAGCTGCATGATAGAGTCGTAAACTATAAATCTTGAAGCCTGATTTCTTCACAACAAAGCAGCAAGTAGCATCTAAAGTTTTAGTTTTTTCTTCCTGAACCTGTTTATTTATGTATTTGGTTAACTTATATATGCATTCACTTTCTTTCAAGGGTTCCTGGAATTACATTCAGGTGTTTTCAATGGTGGACTGGAATTTGAGATCTCATTCAAATTCAGAACAGATCAACTGAATGGATTACTTCTGTTTGCTTACAGTAAAGATGGCCCAGATTATCTTGCAGTAAGTTCAAAAATACAAATAACTGTATTCAGACATGGCCTCTGAGTTTTGTCTACTGAAGCCAAACTAGCACTTAAAAAAATTTTGAACCATAAATTATACTCATATTTTACTAGTTTTGAATTGCTTTACACATCAAACTGTAAGGGGAACAAACATACTCTGAGATGCTAAGAGTTAAGTTACCTCAGTTATTTATATCATAAATAAGAATATAGCAATATATGAAAACTGGAATTATTGTATTTACTGGATTATAAAAGAGAATAAAAGACATGTATTGAAAGCTTTCCCTTCATTCCTTGGAAAGCATATAGTTACCCATCTTCCCAATTCTCATACTAGAATAAAATCAATTAAATTTTAAATCAAAAATTTTGTGATGGAAATTGTCTAATTCTAATAAAAGTTTCTCTTTAAGGTATATGTATTTTTTTATAATCCCTAGGATTTTTTTTCATTTTGATTTGAAATATATAGACAAAAATTAATGGTCCAACTTAACCCCGTCTCATCCCTGTCATGGTTTTCCCAACACTGTAGAGGAAGCTGCACAAATCCTGTATTAGGCAAATATATGAGACAGTGCCTATGAACTTTCTTTCTGATGACTGTAAATACAGCTTTTTATACTAAGAATTACTTGTCCGTAATTTCCAGTAATTTTTTTAAGTTTTAATGTGNACTCAGAAACAGTTCCCTTAGCTTCCCCATGCTCAGAGAGTCCGAGGGGAGAAGCCCTTGGAGCCCTCCGGAGTTCCGGGGGGTGGGGCAATGGGTGTGACCTGCATACATATTAACGACCTGCAGTTCTTTGCGAGATTAGACTTTTGCGATGGCATTGGCCTGTCCCTTTCCTCGCGATGGAGGAGGTATAACAGTAGTTTTCCAAATTTTTTATTAACTACATGGCTCTGGATTTGGATATTTTACTTCCCTCAAGGATTCTGAAGGTAAATACTGTTGACTGTTGTCACTATTGCTTAGTGGGTCAACTGTAGTTGGTACTTGCACCAACTAGTAGCTATTACAGAGAATTACATGGAAAAATACTTGTTCAGTTTGCCAAGGAAGCAATAATTTATTTTTAGAGATTTTTGAGAGTATTGTTCTTCTTTATGACCCAATCTGCCCTTTCTGTTCCTTTATTGAATTTATGTATTTATTTATTTATTACTATTATGCAGCTGTTTTGCTAATGGCTGTCGTGTCACAGCCTTTATACAAGTTTTATTGCATGGCATTATATCTAATGGGCCTTTTCTTTTAAACTTGTGACCTAAAACATATAAATATATTTCTGTCCTTTTCAGGTCAACTATAACTTACTCTGCATTTACTTTTTATACAACTGGTTTTTCCAGCAGATCATTTTTTCCTGGGTTTTGAATTGTGCTAGGTCTGTTTGCTTCCTCTTTTTAAAGCAGACTTAGTTAAAAAAATTATACTGAGTTCCAAAAGAAGTCTTGATAATTGCAGTTATTACTTTAATTTTGCCCTTGAGGAATGACCAAGATCATGAACTACTAGTATAAGATGTTCTATGTACGCTACTTTTCTGTCCTAAAAAAGACTTGTATGTGTTCACAGCACAGCACACGGTTTATGTGAATAGCAATCACAGGGTTCTTCTGGAGATTCTGGTAGTATGTAATCCTTGTTTCCTCTCTCTTGCTCTGTATAGGACTACAAGAAATATGAGAAAATAGATTCTGACAATAAAGTAAGAAAGGGAACTTACTAAATTTAAAGTGGAGTCAAAACCAAGAAGTAGTTAGACACAATAATTTCCTTTTCTACTCATGCATTCATATTTTTGGCAGGTTTATATTTATATTATTTTTAGGTTTGAGAATTATCTCACTTTCATTGTGTCCTCAATGAATAGCCTTAAGATGACTAACTACAGAGAAGATGCTTTTCCAGCCCTCACGGCTTTGTGTTCTGCACATGCATAATGATGACAGAAGGTTTTTCTGTACACTTGAGCTCAGAAAAAAAGGTTAATAGAAAAGTGAAAATGAGGTGTGTAGCATGTTGCGCATGAGCTATGATGTCTTTGTTGGGAGCTTGGGTCAGGAGACACTTGCATAGCAAAATGGATTGTAAGATATACCACTTATCCTGAGTGCCAGTGTAAAATGGTGCCCTGGAAAGGTGCTGTACATAAAGGTGACTTCTTTCATGACTTCTATGCCCTAACTATTAACTCAAGCCAAAGAGATCAATCCGATTATCTTTGGATGCAGGGATAATAACTATGGGCAAACTCTGTCCAGATATACAGTGAATCCTCTCTGTATCGCGACTTCTCCTTCATGACCTCGCCCATTTGCAAAGCAATTTTTTGCAAATATGATTTAGCGGTCCGCGAGACCAGCTGCCTGATGCATGCGCACTTTGACTCTGCTCTGCCAAAAGGCGGTGCCGCAGTGCCCATGGGGCGGGACTAACCCTGCCCTGCGGGGACAGGGCTCGAATGGCAGCACCATGCTCCGGGATCCCTGAATGAGAAAACTTGCCTCACAAAAGGGAGGCAAGCTGTGTGCTGGGAGGGCAGCAGTCCCGCAGCAGCAGCCGGCTCCGGCGCGCAGCTCCCCTGGCGCGTGGCTTCCCCGGCACGCGGCTCTCCGCGCACGCCAGCGGCAGGCTTCCCCGGTACATGCAATTTACTACAGCTTGCAGTGGCCTTTAGAGCCCTGGCTCGGTCCCTGCCCCGGTCCTGTGTGCTCCGCTGAGACCCAGCGCTGCACCACCACAAGACATGCCATTCCTTGTTACGTAAAACCCAGTCAAAGCCCGGGCAGCGCTGCCTCTGCTGGGACTGGTGGATGTTAAAGGGAAAGAAACTCCCATACCAACGGCTGCCCCCCGCCATAAGTGCATGGGGTGTTGCGATGTTGCAAAGTTAAGGTTTTTCCAGGCTCCAAGAATGCTGAACAGAACCCCTTACCCGCCGCAGAGGCGGGGCGAGCATGCGCGGGCTGGCACGGGTCCCCTGGAGTCGCCGTTAGCACCGGGGTCGGACCGGTGGGCTGGGGAGGAGCAGTGTGGGGTTTGGGCTGCGGTCACAGCAGCCACACAGAAACGGTTCCCTTTGCTCACCTGTGCCGAGACAGATTACGTGAAGAAGCAAAGAATTGTCTGCAGAGCTCCAGAGTTCCCGGGAGTGGAGAAATGGGCGTGGCCTGCATGCGTATTAACAACCTGCAGTTCTTTGCGAGATTAATGTTTCGCAAGGCCTTTGGCCTGTCCCTATCCTCGCGATGGAAGAGGTATAACTGTACTAGTATGAATCACTAGCTCTAATTCTGGTATGTTTGTCCTCGAGTTTGTGATTTAAAGAATCTGTGGTTAGAAGAATCTATGACTGCTGATAAAGTTTGCATTACTGATTTTGATGTTGACCGCTTCAGCAGAAGCAAAAGCCTAAGCACTGCCAATCTTCTATAACAACGCAACAAAAGAAGTGCAACAGTGGCGCTGGCTCATTGTAGCTGATGACTTGCTTCTGCAAAGCAAGAAAAAAGTCTCACAAGAACTTTTTCCAGAGAATTGCACTTCTAAATAACTGTATGAAGTAAAATAACCAGTGTCCAAGGTGAAAGGGTTACTGTGATGGAACTAAGGAGGGGTGGGAAATTAGAACTTTGAGAACTCTAAGTGGAAATCATTTTATTAGCAAAGTGAATGGTACTCATACAAGACTCATGAGGGTGATATTCCTCTTGGTTACCAGTTATTTTTCTCTGATAGGTATCAGGAAGAGATTCTCATTCCCTTTCCATTAAAAAGTGACTGACTCTGAGGAGACTGTAGAGGGGTCTGTGTTTGGGCCTCTGCCTTCTGGCTGGCAGGTCTGAACTGGGCTAGATTTTGAACAGGAATGACTGACTAAATGTCAACATGAGTACTATGTCCTTTTTATTTCAAAGGGCTCGCAGACTCTGTGTTCTTGACAAGTTTTTTGAAGTTCATTCAAAAATAAAGCCAAAAATCACTCTTTTAATTCTACATTGGTTGAGACCATTTTGGATAGCAGATTTAACAGTGTCATTCAGCCTCTAATGCAGCCCCTATCCTATTTGAGTTTTGTTTCTCAGAGCTATGCCTGGATATTCCTTTCATCTTCAAAATCGTATGTTTGTAAACAGATTGAGTAAGGCAGGGACTGGCTCCTGCAGAGAAGTAAAATATAGAACCAAAAAAACCTTTAAGTTGAAGGGACCTTTTAGAAGCATTTATTTTGAATATCTGCTAAAAGCAGGATGAACTTATGTTTTATAAGATTGTTCCAGGCATTTTCTCTTTGAGTATCATGAATCTCTCTAGAGGTGGACAGTCCACAGCTTTACCAATTCCGTAATCTGTTCCAATATTTGACCATCCTCATTACAGGGGAAAAAAACCCCAAAAAAGAACAAACAAAAAACCACCGACAAAGAAACCAGCCCTGATCTCTTACTGTTTCTCTCATTACAACTTGTCTTTTGCCTCTAATCCTTTCACAGTGAACCTCAGAAGAGTCTGGGTCTGTCTTCTCTATATATTCCCATGAGGCAGTTGAACAGTAATGTTCTCTTCCTTCTTACTCTTAATACTGAAGAAACCCTCTTCTTTCAAGCCTCAACTCATATGCTAGGTACTTCAAACTCTGACCAACTTGGTACCCTTACACAGGATTCACTCTAGTGTGCCACAATATCTTGCATATACCTAAGTGTCCACAACTGGATACAGAATTCCAGATACAGTCTTATACTTGATGGAGAGAGGGAAGAATCCTCTCCTTAGATTCAGTGCCTCTTATTTCTAATGTATCCCAGTGCATGTTTGTCTTCATAATTTCAGGGGTACATTGGTGGCCAGTATTCAATTTGTAATCCATCTTGAATCAGTACTTTTTTTCAAAGCTGCTTTATATGTCTAGCATACTGGTGACAGCCCCCTTTGCTATCACCTGCAAACTTGTTGAGAGTATACCCCATCCTATTACCCAAGTAATTAATAAAATTTTTGAACAGAGTTGATCCCTCTATCAGTCTCAGAGAGATACTACAATCTGCTTGTGAGACTATGGAAACACTTCTTGCCCCTCCTATATTCCAGATTCAGGCTAAGCTTTGCTTTCCCAGTTCCAAACTTACATTCTCAGATATATCAAAATAAGAATTGTGTGCATAGAGAAAAGCACTAGTGAAATTTTGCATCTGAAATCCTGAAAAGCAACCATGCTTTTAAGAATTAAATTGGAAACTGCTTAGGTTTGGAGCTGTCATATAATGCTCCTGTTGAGAGACAGCAACAATGTCGGACAGAATACGATGATCTTCATGCATTTTTGGTTTGAAGTAATAATATATTTTCAAAGTCCAGGATTTTTTAAAAAATAGTCCCATAATTTTGTCTAAAGCAAACAATCATCTGTTGTTTCCCTAAACATATGCTTAGTACCTATGCTAAGTTCTATGCAAGACTTCATGGGGTTTTTTTATCGTCACCATGCAGAATAGTTGGAACTGAGCAGTGGACCCCTATCTTTAACTTCACTTGGGTGTTCTAAGTGTCAGTGTAGGTCAACACAAAAAGTACAAGCATCATTCACTGCCTGCTTTAAAACTATGCCAAGATGAGTAAATTGGAAGAGGACTGTCCTGGGTACTGACTCTATGTCAAACACTGTGCTCTCTCTTTGGCTTTCAGGTCTGGCAGGCTTGCTGGCATACCACTGTACTAGTACATCTGGAATGCTTTCTTCACACCAGCACAGTGTGCTCCATATTAATTCTCATCAGTGGAGAAAAGCAGTCTAATGGACAGCTTTTTCAGGCTGTACTCGTCAGCATTGATATCATGATCAGTCCTTCACCTATGTTGTAGAGTCCTTAGCTATAAAAGGCTCTAAACTCATGGAAATAGGAAAAGTTGTAGTCCCAAAGAAACAAAATCCCTCTGTCTCACGAGCAAGAAGTTAGTGTGCACTTGGGAATAGGCCCGGCACTGCCCATGGCACTTTAAGTACAGACTTCTTTCATCAATTAGGATTTCTGTTAAGGAAATGCAATCTAATTACAAACACTGCAATATTTATACAGTGATCCCTCGCGTATTCGCTGTCCGCTATTTGTGAGCTCCAGTATTTGCGGGTGATTTTTCAGCGAGCTGTGCGATCTTGGCGCGTGCGCAGAATGTACCACAAATCCATCAGCTCGTGAATAGATAATGAGGTTATAAATATATAATTGGTCCCCCCACCATCACCGCCCACCAGACTTGCCGTACATGCTTCATTCTCACCGTTTAGGAGAAAGGGGAGCCAATCCCATCTCTGTGAAGCCGGGAGAGCTGCCGCGCTGCCGGCACAAAGCGACCAGCGCCATGCTGGAAGTTCGGGGCACGGAGCGCGGCACGGCTGCAAACCGGTGACAGGTGAGGGATGGTTCCCGCTGTCAGTGCTGACTTCGTGGTGGCAGTGGATGGGAGATTTAAACCCCAGGTGGATAGGATTGGAGCCACTGAATTGGCACTGCGTTTCAGCTTTGCTGGCACCAGGGTTACATGGGC
>WEKX01022155.1:0-10860 GCA_013390025.1 Pitta sordida | reverse complement strand
AGGGTGGGTATCCACCGGTGCCACCCTGGCCAGCACTGAACACTTTCCCCAAACCTCCCCTGGAATCCTGCTCTGGAAAGGCGTGCCGCCTCCGCCGTGTTTGAACACAAGAGACGCACAGCAGCAACCAGAACCCCCGATAAAAAATCCCAATAAAAACATCCCAGCAGACACATGGCAGGGAAGGGACCGTGGCAGGACACTCCATGCCTGCTCAGTTTTTTGGGGGGAGGGAGGCAGTGCCGGCTTCCCGACTACCAGCCGTGCCGGTTTCTGCATTCGGAAAAGCTCCCTTCCTGGAACTGGGAGGTGGCAAAAAGCGTTTCCTCGCCATTAGGGAGGCATTACAGGGGGAGCTGCATCCTCAGGACTAGCCTTCAGACCTTATATAGGAAGGGGGCGTGGCTATGGGCGTGGCATACTTGACTACGTAGTGAGTTTGCTATCTTTGCGGATTTCACGATTCGCGTGAGGTGGACCAGACCCAACAGCCCATAAGTAATGGGGGTTCACAGTGTTATGGTATTGGTAAACAAAATATGTCAGTTTGTCAAAAATGATAAGATTTTTTATTAAATCTGTAGGGGGTTTTTCACTTAAAAAGATTTTGGCATAAGAACAATAATGCCTTTTTGTGAATATATTCATATTTTTCAACCAACAGTTCATCCCCTAAGTGCATAGTGCATTATGTGTGCCAGTTCACAGCCTCAGCCCACTTGAGTTCCATTCAGTTAGGATAAAAAGTCTTCCAGTAAAGTATTTGGAGACTTCTGCAGTGAAACATTTAAATATAATGTTTTTCTATTAGAGAATTGGCACATTAATCTCAAAAAGCACATACAAACCCAATTATTTTCTTACAAGATATAGAAGAATAAGGATGAAATGTATGAATGTAACAATCAATGTATCCTGGAAAAATTTGAAATTGAGTTCACCAGCCAATTAAAAAGACCTTAATCAGGTCTGACATTTCATTTCCTTATTATCTTGTTACATTCTTCTAAAAAATGAATCAATAGATAAAACACTGTTTTCTCATTCTCAAAAAAAAGCAAACCAGTCCTGATTCATTGTCTTTCCTTTTTAGTTGCATTAGTGCCAAAGTCTGATGTCAAAAAATCAAAATATATTTTCCTACATTCAGAATTAACTGATGGGCTGTATTTAGCATGTTTTGTATAAACAGTATTATCCTGAAGATAAAAATTTCTTGTTCATTGATCTTGTGCATGACTCCCTTGATTATGTTTTATAAAATAACTTTCTGTCATTATGCACTTGATATCTCTCTCAAAATATTGTTTTTCTGTTTTAAAATACATAGATTGAACTGAAAAGTGGAATATTAAATGTCTTTTTAAAAACTGGCATGGTTTTCACACAAGTGGATCTCTGGTTGGGACTGTCTTATTGTGATGGAAAGTGGAATGAAGTCACTGTGAACAAGGAGGACTCTGTGATTTCAGCAAGTATGAATGAACTGAGAGAGCAGGTGGTTGAACCCAATGCTCAACAGCTGAAACTAAACTCACCCATCTACATAGGAGGAATCCCACCTGAGATTCAGAAGTTTTATAAAGAACTGGGGTTAGAACAAGGTAAGATGATGCTAAGAAGAATATTTTTTTCCAAAAATTTTCTTTCCACCCATTGGTGCTTTAACTACCTGTTAACCCTATCTATCTAGCTTTACTTCGTCCTTATCCTTCTGTAAAACTATAACAATTTTTCCACACAGTGATCCTTGAAGCAATGTAACTGATGGGAGGGGAACTGGAGAGTAGCAAATGGTAAACTGAGATGGCCAACAAGGTGATCTCAAATCTTCATTGGAGAAAACTAGTTCACATAGACTTGTTTCACTTGATTTCTGTCACTTGCAGATCTGGAATACAAAACCAGTGGAAAACAGTAAACATAGCATAAATCAATGTAATGAGGCTACATGCTGCCACATGGAAGAATAGTTCAGAGGCTTTTAGGCAGTTCCTAGGCAATACTGATTCTGATCTAAAATATTAAGTGAATATAAACTCCAGAATTTGAATTTTTGTCTACAATTTCTGTATAATTTTCCTTGTTATTAGAGGGAGAGGAGAAGGTCATATTTTTAACCATCACTGTGACCCTTCTGTTTGGGAACTGGTCAAATTTTCAAGAAGAGAGGGGCATTAATTGCAGCAGTGGCCCCCTCAAAAGGATCTACTGTAGGAAATGTAGCTGAAAAGTGTCTTCGAAACTTGGTCTGTTTGGATGTGTTTTCTCATTAACTGTGAAAGTATTCATCAGTCATGGTATATTTTCCTGATACTATGATCACATAAGTAGCAGTCAGTAAGTGATTAGTGGGGAATCTAGTAAGTGGCTTTGAGTGCGTGAGTTCACACTGCATGCGCGCAGAGCTGTGATTTCACAGTTGTAGAGTATCTCAAGAATACAGTATTCTTCCAGCTGTAAGTATCACATATAATATAATCTTCCTTCAGGTTCCATGTGCATAATGTTTATGGCCCAAAAGGGCTAGCCAGTCATCCCCTGTCAATGTTGCCTTGTAGCAGATGGTATAGCCTTGTAAGTGGACGCATTCACAACTCCCGCAGCAAAGAGATCTGTGAACAAAGAATCTAGGGCAACATAGCACCTAAAGTGAATGTCTGAAGTGCATATTGAGGCACATCAATAAATATTACTTTTCCACCAAGCCTTTTCAGCACACTGCAAAATAAGATGGTGTCTATGAACTTGTATGTAGATTATCTGACTAAATGTAGTATTAGGTGAACAAGGTTAGACATTACAGCTTAAAGGATACTTTTATTTAGGACAACAGTAATGAAATGGTAAGATAATAAAATATGGAGACCTCATGATTTAATAAATATTTAGAAAATGTTTTCTCAATCGATGGTGGCTTGGTAGCTAATTTCAAATGAAGGAATGTTGTTTTGCTAACAGCAATTAAGGGGTAAATATCCTTCTCCTCCCACCTCACCTCCATGTAAGTTATAACTTTATTTAAAGAAATTTCAGCTAGAGTCTGTGGGCCTTTGCATGACCCATCACATGCCATTCTGAGAGGTTCTAAGAGAAGGTACATGGCAGGAATGTTTGTGAGAATTCGTGCTGTCTCACTTATTCTGCAGCTAATTGAGAATAAAATTATTTGGCTGATGTAGCTAAAAAGGTACTAAAAATATTGTATTAAAATAGATTATAGAGCCTGCAAATTACACAACTCTTCTTCTTGTCTTATGATTAGGATGCCTGTGCAGACTGGGACTATTTCTTTGTCACTTACTAAGAAACTGAACTGGTTGCTGTGCAGGAGGAGTTGAGCTTAAATTAGGATGTATTCATTCTAAGGAACAGTTTAGCTAAATTCCTGACATTGTGGAGAGAGAAGGTGTTTTAGAAGATGATCCAAAATTGGTGTCCACCTTCAGTACCGCTTTTTGCATAAACTTTGTATAGACATTGATTGTCAGTTCAGGTGGCTAAGTACAAATACTACGCTGATCTGTCATCTTGAAATAATAAAGGCAATAAAAGTATATAAGATATAGATACAATGCTTTCACAAAGATAAAGAGCAGCACTGATCTATGAGATTAAAAAATCTATCAGATTTTTCATTTACAAAGTTAATTGTTAATTAAGTTTTCAATGTTGTTACTTTTTTGGGTTTATGTTAAACTTGAATCACTACTCAGATTTGCGAACTATTTTTTATCAAGTTATTAGTGTTTAATAAATAACAAATTTTTACAACTGCATCTGAATTTTGTAGTGGTATTTTACTGCAAATAAATAACATATTTGTAATGTTGATGGGAATGATACACACACAGACACACAGAAATACATATATCTATAGAAATAAATATAAAATGAAGCTGCATAAATTTTTTAGAGTTTGTTTGTTTCCAGAGTATGTTTGTAAACAACATACCAGTTATATCCTTATTATAAAAACGTGCAATACTTTCATCTGATCCCTTGAAATTAATTGTATTTTTAATCTAGATATTCTTTGCATTTTGAGGAAGCATTATACTAATAAAATATTGTCAAGCAGCAGACAGCTGATTTTAAAAAAACAGAATCACTTTTATGGTAATAATTTTACAGTGAGAGGTGACAGAACAGAAAACAAAGCTATTTCATTGTGAGATGGAATACTAAGAGAGAGAGGGTACACCTGTAAGGCAGGAACTTACCAACTTAGTATCTTGAATGTGTAGGCAGAATATCTTGTTGGGAATCAACATATTTACATTACAGTCTTTAATGCTGAAAATATAGAATTGAAAGGAAAAAAATGTGTTTCTTAATGACCGATGTTCTTTATGTGGTGCTAATCCCTTACTGTTTGCTAGGTTTCGGTGGTTGCATGAAGGATGTTAAATTTACACGAGGTGCTGTCGTTAACTTGGCATCTGTGTCCAGCAGTGCTGTCAGAGTCAATCTGGACGGATGCCTCTCAACTGACATTGCTGTTAACTGCAGGGGAAATGACTCCATCCTAGTGTACCGAGGAAAAGAGCAGAGTGTTTATGAGCATGGTCTACAACCATTTACAGGTAGTGCATTGGTTCTTCAAATAAAATACATCATTTTCATTTCATTTTTTATAATGTATTCCTATGTTTGGTGGTGTTTTGTTGTTTGGGGTTTTTTTTTGTCTTATACCTTCTCTATATTTGTCTTTTGAAGAATACCTCTATAGGGTAGTTGCTTCAAATGAAGGAGGATCAGTGTCTAGTGCATGGACCCACGTTCGTACAAGAGAATCAGGTAAATATAATTTAAAGTTTTACTTATTCTCATTTTTCATAAGGTATCTAATGCCAGGTTGAAGGTGTTCAAGAACTCTCTGGATGCAATTCTGTGCCATGTTCTCTAGAATGACCCTGCTTAAACAGAGAGGTTGGACCACATGACCAACTGTGTTCTCTTCCAACCTTACCCATTCTGTGATTTTGTGGAGACAATCCCACCACAACAATTTTGAATAGTGAATGTTGCGTAGTATTGTTGAATGAGCTTAATGGCTTACTGCTTTGAACAAGTACCAAATTATAGTCATCAGCTGCAAAGTGTTCAGGCAAGTATTTTCTCCTCCTAATCCAAGGTATTGTTCAAATATGTATTAGATTATGTCATTATGTGAGAGGAAAGGATATTAAAGAATAGAACTGCATTAACTGAATAAGAGCAGCCATGCACCTAATTGTGCTCATATGTGGACGTACAACCTCGTATTGCATGAGTAGACTGGAGTAAGTAAATCTTGTGTTTTCCTTTGTATAACTTAGTGATACAAAATGAGGCATAGAGAACTTTGATACTGGGATAGTAGGGACAAGCTGTTGAAGATAAGAAGCCATGTAGTTGCTAGGGACCAGAGGGTTTTGTGAAAGTTGTTTTTTTAAATGTCTGGCACATGGGTATGCTGCTCAGTGCTGAATGGAGATTCTTTCAACAAGTAGTCCATAGATTGTGTGTGAAAGTGTGGTAATATTAACGACAAAATCGGCATGTGTCATATGGAGAAGGTTTCAAAGTAGGAATATAATAATACCTGCTGGGCATTAAAGGTCAATTTTTTCGTATGTCTTATGAAGAAAATGAAAAAATCCTTTTCTGCTCAGTTCTGCAAACTTTATTGAGAAAGTTTTTGAAAATTTACTGTGTATTTTATTTAACCAACTTTCCCTTTTCTTTAAATTGAAGCCTAATTGCATTCCGTCAATGCAGAGAATTCTTTTGATGGTAGTTTCTGAATGTATGATCTTAACATTTATGTGATACCGGCATAAAAATTAGACTTGGAAATACATTCTTATACAGCTTAATATCTATTTTGTGTGCCACCCAGAAGGCACAAAATATATGCATATTTTCGTATTAACTGTCTGACAACTGTAAGGTTTGCCACAAATTTATGTTTGCAAGCTGACCACAGCACTGAGCAGTCTATGTTCCCTGGGGTTGGAGAATAATTGCGCTATTTAATTATTTTTGAGTTGGTTTTGTTATATCCCTTATGAGAAGACCATCTGCTGTACAGTACCTTTCCTTACCCTGTGATACACTTCATAGCTAATAAAATCAATGTATTACTGTAGTGATGGAAACTTTCTCAGAATACCGCATTCTTACTTTACTCAAGAACCGCAACGTCCAGGTATTTTTGTATTTTCCATCCTGGTGCTATCCTTAAAGACAACAAGGCTGAATTCATATTTAATGAAACTAAACAAAAAATAGGTTATTTAATTGTGAGAAAAGTGAATGATCATTGGCAGGGCTGGGGAGTTCACATGCATTTCCGGCAAACTCATCATCCATCATCCTGCCATAGTGTTCCTTGGGTCTTACCGCTGCATTCCTTGTGCAATCATCTGCGATGAAGCTGTTACTGGCCAGAGCTTTACCTAGTATAGTAATATCTAAGAAATAGTTAAAGGCTATAGGAAAGTGGATAATTTCTTTTTATTGGCAACTGTATGCATATATGATCTTGGTTTTCTGGTTCTTTAAAACATTTTCTTTTTTTCTTTTTTCCTTTTTTTCCATTTATATTATGGAATAATCAGAAGCAAAGGATTTGGCAAAAAAGCCTTAAAAATCTCTGCTTTGCCCCGAGACAGGTGCATGGCATTGTGGAAATAGTAAAATAAATAGAAGAGCTTTAATTTTTTGAAGGACTTCTGTAAATGAGAATGCAAATATTTAGAAATGTGTTATAATTGTAGCATTCTACGGCTTAGACACCCAGCTGATAAATATCAAACTCTTTCCTGTTGCAGGACTGTCTTGTTTCGTTCAGTTGTATTATTATAATGTCTGAGCTTGTTAGCTACACACAATCCACCTCCTCTCTTTGAGAGTGATGCTTAAATATGTTTGATACATGAAATGTTTTTGGAAAATTGCAACAAGACAAGAAGGAATGTTATGTAGATGGAGTTTTGATGGTTTTGAAATATAGCTTAAACTGAATAGCTCAAGATGTGCAGTCATATTAAATCAATGCTGAAAAGTTACAACTCTAATAAATTGTATTTATGCTAATGGTTGAGTCTGATTTACTGCAGCTATTAAAAGTGAAGAATAGGGGCAATAGTCTCCTTAGAACTGCCATTTTCTCTATTTTCTATTTTATCCTTCTACAGTTCCACAAAATGTGCCAACTCCCTCAAGAGTTCACAGTATAAATGGTTACAGCATTGAGGTCACCTGGGACAAACCAGCTGGGGTCATAGGTGTAATTGAGAAGTACATTTTGAAAGCATATGAAGCGGATGGTCCCAATGTACCCATCACTAGTGCTGAGATTGCTGACGCTGGTATACTCACAGGTAAATGCTATTAAGTACCATTTTTTAGGCATATCTAATAACACAGTATGCTTATATGTACCCCCTTTTGTTGATCTATAAAAAATTACTTTTTGTGTATACACAGCTTAGATAACATTTGGAAGTGTAATTATTTGTGTCAGTATCCTCATAGCAATGTACTGATCTAAAAGAACAATAGAAATTACGATACAACACAAACACTAAAAAGCAATTCCCGAACAGTTTATGGTCTGCTGGAAATGCTTTTTTTGATTTCCTTGGTTTTGCTTAGTATATGTGATATTTTTTTCTTTCTTCCCTGTTCCATCCAGTTCACCTAAATTAACCCTGAATGTGGGTCCCATAGGGTACTATTTGATGTGAAGTGTGAAAGCACTTGATATACTTGCCTAATTTTGATTGTATAAACTGAGCTGATTTCAGTTTGTGTTAATCAGGTGCTGTGGGTGATATCGCTGGGATGTGGAAGTAGGTTATTATGGAATGAAGGAATTAAGGTCTTTGTGTTTGTGGGGTTCAGTTGCTGTTGAGCTATGAGTTGTGGACAGAAGCTGTAAGGAACCATTACATGAGATATTTCCTGGAGTCTAAGTCTTTTTACTCATAGGAGGCAGATCTTTTTAGGAAGAAATGCTAGGCTCTTTCTCCTACATAGAGAACATTTTGGGACATTTTTCCTGTCGAGATAGTGTGGATCTGGCTTTCTGCTCTCTATAAACAAACTGCCTTTGCTTGCTACTACAAAGTTACCTGAGAAGGAAGTACATTACAGACATGAATATGGTGATTAAATGGGGCAATAGTACAAAATCTTTTATTGTAACAAATTGTGACCAATAGATTTGTTTTAATAATCTCTAACATCAATTATAAAATTCATACCAATTTAAAAGATAGTAACAATGGAGTACTCAAAGCTGATGGTTTGGTTTGGTTCAGGTTTGGTCAGTACCATCGTCTTGGAAAATGTGTAAACTCAGACAGTATATTAGGATGCTTTCCTGAAGCCTAGGTAATAGCTTTTACATAAGTAAATAGGGTTTGTGTTGTTTCTCTGCCATAACCTATGTATACATTTCCCAGAGAAAACTTGCATGTATTTAATTTTGTTCAGTTTGAATTAATATATTAATTATTTGTGAGTAATGAACTTACATACTGCATGAACTTTCTATCCTTACTGTGATTTCCTTGATGATCCTTTTGATTTCAGTATTCTTTATATATACTATAAGGCAGTACAAGTTACATTAGTAGAATTTAAAGACCGTAGTAGAAACATATGAATTAGATAGATTACTCAGAGCTGATGATCAGCATCAAAATGTTATTTAAATTTGTTGGTGTTGTGACATGTTATGTGTCAGGGTTATGAAAAAGTTCTGTACCAGGCTGAACAGGTAAGAGATTATCTGCATTTATGTAGAAGAAGAAGACATACCTTTATGTTAAACGGAGACATAAATGGATCCTGACTCTTTAGTGTGTTACAGCAGATAGCTGTTGGATAATAGAAAATAAAAGAATGGAATCATAGAATACCAGATTGGAAGGGAACTCAAGGATCATTTGATAGAACCTTGTTTGGCAAAAGGACAGTCTAGACAAGATGGCCCAGCACCCTGTACAGCTGAATCCTGAAAATATCCAGTGTTGGGAAATCCACCACTTCCCTGGGGACGTTATTCCAATGTCTGATTGTTCTCATAGTGAAAATATTTCTTCTTGTGTCTAAGTGGAATCTCCCCAGAGTTGACTTGTACCTTTTAACCCTTATCTTTACCATGTGACTCTTTGTAAAAAGGGAGTCTCCATCTTCCTTATAGCCACTCTTTAAGTCCTCAAACATGGTACCAAGGTCTCCTCTGAGCCTCCTTATCTCAAGGCTGAACAAGGCCAGTACTCTCAGCCTTTCTTCACATGACAGGCTTCCCAATCCTTTGATCAGCTTTGTGGCCCCTCTCTGGACTCTCTCCAGCCTGTCCACATCTTTCCTGCACAGTGGGAACTGAAAGTGAACACAATGTTCCAGGTGTGGCCTGGCAAACACTGGGTAGAGTAGGATAATAACTTCTTTATCTCTGTCAGTGATGCTTTTCTTGATACAACTCAGCATAATATTTGCTTTATTTGTTGCAGTAGCACGCTGTCCGTATGAACCAAATGACATCAGAATGGCTGTATTCAAATATTGGTCTCTCTGACAATGTCAGACTATAGATGCTTAGGAAGAAAGTGTGAGAAATGTGCTAAGCATAGAGTGAGTCTTCTGTTAATACAAATTTGGCTTGTAGGGTGTGGAATTTCTTGGCTGAAATCTGCATCTGGATCATCATGCTTAATGATCTGCGGTAGAATTGTCTTTATTTTTTTAAATCTTTATACTTTCGGCTTCTGTAGCTCACTATGGCAGTTTTGTGTGTTTAAGGAGTGCTTCCTCTTGTTATTTATAACTGCTGCCCAGTAGTTTAGTTATGTATTTTCCAATTTTGAGATTGAATCAAATATATAATTAATGATCTCGTGGTGAGATCAGAGCTGAGACAAAATTAAATCATGAATCTTGAAGTTATCTTACCTTAGTCAGTTGATTTTAGTGAAGCCTACACAGATNTGTACAGGTGTTAGTTGGTGAGTTGGACTAGATGATCCTTGTGGGTCCCTTCCAACTCATAATATTCTGTGAAACTGTGAAGTCTGTTGATATTGACAACTGGTTAACCACAATATGGGCCTCCCAGGAAAAGGTGTATCTTTCCCTGCTGAGTTACATTTCCTAGTTATTCAAAAGTTAACATAAACACAGAACACCACAGAAGATGCTGCCTTTGCTTACTTTGAGTTTGCTGAGAAGAAAAATTTTCATGTTTTCTCCCTAATTTCTGGGAAATTTCTTAAGAAATTATTTTGTTGCATTCCATGAGAAAATGCTACAGTAACCCAAACAGCCAGGCTTGTTAATGCAACAGCAAAGAAAACACCACAGCTCTCACTGGGATCACTGATGAAGAACCTCTAGCATTTTTCTGTGCATTCCTTCAAATTTGCATTCCCTGTCAAACCTAGGCACCATTTAATCTGCTGCTTACAAATGTATCTAAGGACACTGACAACCCTCCTTGTCTTTTTTCCCTTGCAGCTTTTTAGGCCTGTCTGTTGTGTTTTGGTATATACTTAAACCGTAAATTCTTTTGAACAATTATAAAAGGGTCCTGAGTCATAACTGGAACACAGTAACAAAAACTTAAGAGCATTACCCATTTCCCAGAAGGCTGTCCTCTGTTTGTCAAACTCAGAAAAACCTGTTGTACACTTGTCGCAAAGAAAAAAAGTTTAGCTAAATATTAGAAGTAAAATCGATCTTTAAATGACCATAATCCCACAGTTTAATGCCCATTTCTGACTCATTAGAAACCAAAATCCTTCCAAATCTGACTCTTGTAATATTCCAAATGTCAAACTGTTATTTCACTTTCATCCAAGAATC
>WEKX01022153.1:122463-160610 GCA_013390025.1 Pitta sordida | reverse complement strand
TGCTTATCTGTTCAAAGAGAAGTTCAGTTCCAAAAAAAGGGCAAAATAAGACCTGCAAGAAACATATTTTAAAGGATTTGCTCACTTAGCAGAGCAGTGACAGGATCAAAACCATAGTGGAAAAGTTGGCAGAAGAATGGCAGCTAAATAAACTTTTTACAGCTCTGGATAAAATATAATTGCCAGTAAAATTCCCACTTCACCTCCACACACATTCTTTTATCAAGGATGTTTTGAAGTACACTGAAAGACAACTTGAAACACCTTCAAAGCTCCAAGACAGCAACTAAAGTGGAGTTTCTTAAAGGCCATGTCTTTTCTATTGTACTTCAATTAAGGAGAGTAAACAGTAAAGCTTTATTTAAGAGATTATATCAGCAGAACAGAATACAGTCATGGGATAATGGTCTCCTACATGCAGAGGGACAAGCTATCCAGACATCGGAAATAGATGTTACTATTATTGTACAGCTACTTTCACAGTGGGATGGAGGACAAACTTTTATTCAGATGATACTGCATTGTAACCTTAATAGGTTAACCATTTTTCCACTGAAAATCTCAGCAGGATGAACTACAAATTCAAAACCAGAGTCAATGTTGTGCCACATTAGAATAACACAAACTGATTCAACCCTGCATCTTGTATTATCAAATTATGATCCTATGAAGAAATAAGCCCTATTTTTGTGCTTTTTCAAAATCGCTTTTCCTTAACTCTTAACCAGTGGGAATAATTTGTCAGCTCAATATATACAACTGCAAATCAGACCTGGTGAGACTAAATGTGTGAAAGTTGTTATGGGTATGTGATATGAATGCAATATGTAAACAGACGCCTGTTTTTCTTATGACCCACGATGTATTCCTGGTGAAAGAATAAATCTGTAGGGTAAATCACCCTGAGCAGCATGTCCTTGTTATTTGTGCTGGTGTCAAGTGCATCCAGGCAATTTGTGTGATGGTTATGTCCTAAGCCCATTCTGTCTTATTACTGATAAAGTGGATTGATCTAAAAGTTGTTCAGTGTTATGATGGTCACCTTTTGTAGCCCACGCACCATTGGTAAGACACAGACGTTATTCTTCTTTGTAGTAATTAGATCCAGCAAAGGGTGGAAATGATTCTAGACACTTCTTGCCAATTGAGGATCACTTTAGGAAAAGTAGGCAGGTGAAAATATGTTGACTTTGGAAATAGTCAAATCACTGAGAAAAATGGACATGTTTGTTTGTTTATTCTCTCTCTTAAATGTGTGTGGAAATACATATTCTTACCCATGCATGAGAAAGTTAGGTATTTGAAACTCTGAATATATCTACAGAATCTTACACAAATGTTCAGTCACTGAAAACTGGCTGTACCTGTATCAGTCCGATCTTCCAAAAGCATCAAATTCTAAAACTATCCAGTTCCTCAGAGGAAAATATCACCCTTTGACATGCTTTTTTATGTACGACCTCTGCTGCATTCCTACGTGGATGGAAGCACATCTAGTGGAGAAATCACACTGCAGGAGAGAGAGAACTACAGTCTTTGCCCTCTAGCACTAGTCCTTTTTCTGTAGCTCTACTTTTGGGGATGAACAAGTCAAATACAAGTAACGCCAAAGAGAATCGGGCATGTCAAATGAAGGTGAATTTAATGTCTTGTAAATGAGCTTTCAGTACATGGCAGAGCCCCAGCTTGGTCAGTCTAGCTGCGGAACCAGCAGTGAGAAGATGAATCATAGACATTTTTCTGTCTGTATTTTATAACTCAGAGCATTTTTATCTAACAAGCTGAAATACACATAAGATTAATGCAAACTATAAACAGTAAGAAAAATAAGCAATCTATTGACTGTTGCATGCCCAGTGTATATGCCAGTAATAATAAGTTCATTTTCTAGCTTAGCATCAACTTTCTGTCTACCATAAACACTTGCTCACCCTAAGGTGGAGGGAAAGTTAATCTTCAGCTCCCAACTGTGTTTATGTTTGTATATAGAAAATTGTCCTTTTAGAGTTGATCTTTAAGTAGTTCTGCAAAAAGGGTGGTACTGCACTCAAGTTTACATAAAATCAGTGACTAAATTACATTTTTCTCCTATCCAAAAGAAATAAATATAAGCTGCTGATAAAAATCCACTCTAGTACAGTGGTATGTGTCCCCACCTGGCGTGTGGGAGACCTGGCTTTGATTCCCGCCAGGGAGACAGTGTTAAGAGTTGGACTCGATGATCCTTGTGTGTCCCTTCCAACTCAGAATATTCTATGATCTGTGGTGATTTTTTCATGTGTTTGTTGTTATTTTAGCATCATCTGCTTGTTTCTCCTTGTTTGAAACTGAAACTGCACAGAGCTGTTGAAGACCTACCACAAAAGTACTGGAGTATTGATGCAAGGACCTCATATTGGTCATGCCCTGTACAGGCAAGGAATCAAGTGGTAGTCCTTGTTTCTGAGCACTTGCAACATGCTCTAAGGGCTATTCTTAGAGCTATTTCTGAGAGAGGTTGGAAAGAAGATGTGTGCTAGAGAGATAAGGAGTGAAAAACGGGGAAAAAAGTCTCCTCCTTTATAGCATTTTTAACTTAGGGACAATTTTTCTCCATTGTCTTTTCATGCAGTTCAACGTTCTTTTTCCCTCTTTCATATTATAAGTGACCAGGTGACAGTGTTTATCTATGCCATGGAACAGGAAAATTCAGATGTCTCCTGGTTGTGCGTTAAAAAGATGGTGATAAAGGAATGGTATACACTTGTGTCCCTTTACATCAGGGCTTTGGTGTGCCCTCAAGAATCAAGGACTCTTATCAAAGCTGGCCCTTACTTTTCTGTGAGCACATGAATGTGCCTCTCTCCAGGCCTACATTTTTTACTAGGCTCTCTCTCCTCAGTTCTTGATCTTCTGATCAGTCCTTCATGCTTCCCCAAACTCATTTCATTCTGCCAGTCTCCACAGAGTTCCAGCTCCTCCTCATTTCATTCCTTGCCAAGGATAGAGGCTCCCACCATTCCCAACAATAGTTGTTAAAGTATGTCCTATAAATGTCTTAACACGTGCAAGAATTCGTATCATGGATTCATGGAGTGAGTTGGTTGGTTTTGAAAGACCTGCTGTTTAATTAGAATTCTCTAAATCAGGGTGTAAAAAATAGCAAAAATAAGATCTTTCTGTTAAACAGAAACTCGTAAATATTTAGCAAAGTAATTTAAAAAAAGATCTGTGATCCTTTCATGGATGACGATGCTTAATTTGTGAGTTATAGACAGTAACTGAGGCGTGAAAAAGTATCTGCAAATTTCAAACATAATGCCAGCTCCAGAGTTTTCAGTGACTCCTCTGGAATAATTTTACTATTTTGATTTCACCTTTATTTTTCTATGTGATTCTGCCTCTTACAAAGAATGGAATTCATTATCTCTTGTTGGAGGTCCCATTTATATTTGTCACAATAGAGATTACACTTTTTTTGAGATGCAATAAATGAGAGGTAGGATTGATGTCAGATTGGTTTTAATATCATTTGCTGTGCTCTCCAGCCTCCTATCAATCCCTTTTTAATGGCATGGTTCATTCATGCGCATTGCTTGTGATTGCTGAAAAATAGAAGGTATTACATCTTTTAAAAACATGAGCAAACCTTGTAATTTACTGTCCAACCCCAGTATGAGCCATCTGTTAGTAAGTACAGCATGTCAATGAAGTGACTGCATGAAATAGTGCTCAAGATATAACTGGCAATTACTTACGAGTGTGACTGGAAGATTCCAAGCATTACTTGTGATTTCCAGGCTCAGAGAACACAGACTTTTATTAACATGAATAATCGGGAAATACAAGAAACCGAAAGAACATTTGGATTTACAAGACTGAAATGCTGATGAACGCCTAGCAAACATTTTGTGATTTCTATTTCCCAGGCTATGGGCTTTTGCCACCTGCATCCATCAGTTCAATCCACATACCTAAACATGTCATAGGGCCTGTATTTTAACTGGGGATACCTAACAATGTCTTGCAGTTTTTGACTTGTAAGCCAAAAAGGCACTGACTTCAATGCAAAATGTGGCAGCCACAGGAGGTGTCATTCACAAACAGAAAGATGGTGAATGCTGGAGCCAACAGTTTCTATCTGGTGCTACATTTTATATCAGAAAATTGTTGCTTAAAAGTAAAAAAAATAGGGTCACGGAAGTGGCCTATGTAACCTAGGTCTCTCCTTCTCAGGATAAACTGGTGAGGATCAGATCTGGTGGAAGGGGTGTTTTTGTCCTTCTTCCTGTGCTTTTGTGTTTTCCTTCAGTTATTTAGGCCACTGTGCTGAGAAATTTGAGATATGGGTCTGAATTCCTTCAATCTGGAAGAAAAGTCAGGTACTCGCATCTCCCACCTTCTGTGTGAGTGCTTAGATTATTATGTGAAACAAAGATTAGGGAAGCCTGTTCTTGCACAGGCAGATGTCTTTGAAAGGACAAACCCTAATAATTAAGACATCTGACTCTGAAAATGACAGGGCTCTACGACTCTTACGACGCTTCCCCCATCCATCTGACAGATTATTTTCCACTGTTAGCAACTGCATCTTTCTTATTTCTGACTGCATACATCATATCATATTGTCTTTCAGAAATGACTTTTGACAAGGAAACATTGAAGACCCTATCCATTCATCCATGTCTTTGGACAAATGATTTGATAATTCTAGATATCACCACAAATGTTTTAAACAGAAAATATTACCAGGAAGTGGAATAAAGAGAGGGAATAAGTGGTCACAAAATAATCAGCCCAACTCTGAGAACTCTCTGAAAGGAAAGGGATTTTATTATTGCATTTAAATATGGTCATTAAATAGAGGAGATTGATTGCTAGAAAACTGTTTTTCTACTTTTGTATAAATGCAAAATTACTACATGTGTTTCGGAAAAAGGAAAAGCTGTTAAAGTACCAGCAAATCCAAATTCAACTCACAGGTCTTGCAGCTGTTATTATCACAGTGAGTCTGTAGCAACGCTGGGCACCAGTTCAACCTCAAGATTTCTGTGATGGGTAAATCAGGTTTAAAGTTAGGAAAAAAAATGTCTTCAGTTCCTTTCTTGCTTACTTAGAATGTCATGACTATAAGCTACCATTTTCAGTAATGCTACCCTTGGGCTGACTGCTAAAGACTTCTAAGAGTAATAAAATATTGACGTATTTGGAAAGAATATCCTTATGCTTACTTTTGGAATAAAATTAGTAGACTTAATATTACAATGAAAGTATCTCATGAGGTCATATGATCACCAGTCCTTCTCTTGTAGGTTTTAATTTTTTCATTATGCATCATTCTCAGGAAAATCAAAGAATCTTTCCATAAATCTTAATTTATTTGATTCACAGTTAAATAGCATTTATGGAATTTCAGGTTTATACTTACATTTTTCTCTTTTCTGCACTACTGTGCCAAGTGACTCTTTCTAGTCTAATATACTGGGATACAAATTTCTAAACAAAACTATTGAGTCAGTTTTCAAATTATGATGTTCTCCTTCTCTCTTCACCCGGAAGCAAGCAATTTTTCCTTGTAACTAATACCTTGTGTTTGTGAAAAAAGGCTTCCAATAAAAAATATCTTAGAATGGTAGTTAATCCATTCTAAATCTCTCTTGTGCTCTTGGTTTCATTTGTCATTGATTTAAAAGTGCTGTATAGTATTTATTTTAAAGCAGAGAGGATTTTTTTGATGGAGTGATTAGGAAAAATGCTATCATTTTTTTTATAGCATCCTGATTAATTTCTGCAATTTATCCTTGGTTGATAGACTATTCTATATTCAAATAATCAAATATTTTTTATTCTTAATGAGTGTATGACTCAAAAGATGGTTTATTACTTCTTATACTTTTGTCCACTCTCTGAATTAGTATTCTGCTAAGACAGATTCTCCCTTCCAAAATTTTGTATTCTTTTTGGAGTAATATTGGATCTGTGAACCCAAATGAAAACTACTTCATTTTTTCCCTCTGCCAAGTTTAACTCTGATGAATTTAACAATGTTAAATATTGTCATGAGTTGTATGTTATGTTCTGTTTCGGAATAAGCTGGTCCTCAAGCTCCAGGACTGGAATACAATAAGCATATTCTACATATGTATACTACATTTTTTTTCTGTTATGTTTTGCTATGTATGACATGGCTTATTTACCAAATATTTATTTTTCTATTTTTCTAATTGAATTTTCAAAAAATCACCACCAATTTGATTAGGCCATTTTATGACCGCATTCGATCCAGCAGTTTTAGAAATTTCATTTTTAAAAGCATAAGAGTGCAACAGAAGTCAGCAATGTAAACTACCTGTAAATTGAGATATGTGGATCACTGCAGACTCACATTTTGCTGTATTTCATGTTGTATTCTGTTATTAAACAAGTGGATGATTTTATT
This sequence comes from Pitta sordida, assembly GCA_013390025.1. Lineage (NCBI taxonomy): Eukaryota > Metazoa > Chordata > Aves > Passeriformes > Pittidae > Pitta > Pitta sordida. Next base: position 154,192 of record WEKX01022153.1, on the reverse strand, counting down.
TTTGCCATTTTATAGTAGTGTGATATTTAAGATAATGAGTATTGGGTGGATTTTGTGTTTCACATTACAAGTGGCATTTGGAAACTTTCGAAAACACTGTTCGTTATTAGAGGTGCTCGTTATTTACGTTTTATCTTTTAATGTTGACCCTAAAATGCAGGTGATAAATCTGAAGATTCCAGCAGGAAATGCAGGATGGAAAGGCCTCTTTTATAACTTGTAAAATGATTGTTGTAATTGGCCTTGATCACATGCTCAGCTTTTTAATGACAAATAATCCCTCCTTCAAACTTGTTGAAGTGCTCTAAAAGTGATGTGTTCAATAAATGTCTGTGTGTGCTCCAGCAACAGACAATGCTGCAGTTCCTGGGAAGTAATGAGTGTTTACTTGGGCTTAAGAGCAGCAGAATCCAAACTGAAAAGGGGCTCTCTGTCTCCAAAATGCCCATGAATCCATCCCCATGTGCAGCAAGGAGCAGAATAAACCCCATGCTGTGTAGTCCTTATGAAAGGCAGGTTTTGATTGATGTTTCTGACTTGTAAATTCTAAACCGTGTAGTTGTTGTATTCTGACATCAGTTTCTCAACTGCCAGGTACAATATTAGACCTCGGTGCTACACAGCAGAGTCTGACTGTTCATCAGTCTCACCTAGTAAAATAATAGATGCACATAATTTAGAAATCAATTCTCTGTAAATCTGGGGTGAAAAGAATTATCTTCTGGAGATGTACGCTGACATTTGTTGCAAAGGATCTCAAAGAATTGTAGATTATGCAAACTCTTCTATTGTGCCACTGTCAGGCAGGCAGACTTTTTAGAGATGGCATCTTGCCAGTGTGTATCATGAACTCATTGTGGTGGGGAAACATTGCTTTAGCTTGTCCTCTAAGGAGGAGAAGCATGAGCTTCTTATAGCCCATGGAGAGCAGTAGTTTCTCATTTATAATAGTGTCATTTGAAAATAATAGAAATTTAGTGCTCAGTGCATCTTATGTAAAAAGTGAAGGTGGCTTACACGGGGTGAATTTCTGATTCTTGGGAAATCAGAGTCTTTTCAGATTACAAGACTGCCTCAATTTCTTTCTCCCTGCCTGCCTTTATCTGAAGTCCTCAACTCCATACCTTGCTGCAGTGAAAATAATTGGTATCAATACAAACTTTATGTGAACAAATAATTTCCTATCTCTGTTTGCTTTACGTTATTAATGATGATAATGCTAGGTAGAATAATGTAAGTCATGCAAGTAGAGTTTCTAGGCTGAATCAGAATTATTGTCATTAAAATGCGAAATATGAACATAATTAAGCACCTTGCTGAGTTACAGCTACTGTGGCCACGAAGAAGGGTAATGTGAATGTAAAAATGAGTCCAGCTTTAACTACTATGACGCTGGAAAGCATATCACACACACAGAATCACACACACAGAAAATTATGAGTTGGAAGGGACCCACAAGGATCATCTAGTCCAACTCACCGTCTAATACCCGTACAGCGACCAAGAGCACATCCCAGAGCATAATAACAACCTAGATGCCTCACAATCTGGCAGGCCACTCCGAGCCGGAAGGGGCCCAGGGTCATCCAGCCCTACACCCCCCAGCTAGACCATGTCACAATAAATATAATAAATTTCTACCAAAGGGGAAAAAAAATGAGAGGATATATGTAACGGTGTATGGGCACTATGCAGTGCTTCTTTGTGGTTTCTGCCTTAAATCCTCTAGCAACAAATAAAAGTCAACAGATTTTTCTTTCTGTTTAGAACTGAAAATGTACACTCATGTGTGACTAAAGATGTGTGCTGACTATGTAAATAAGGACCACTGAGAGTAACATTTAAATGTGGACATACTAAATTTACTCTTTAAGTAGCTGAAGGAGAAATAGTTTACTATTGGTAAACATACATGTATTTTTCATTATGCTTGTAGTACTATAGTGAAATATTCATAAGATTTTTTTTTTTGTAGTATCAACACAAGAAAAAATTATACTATCATCCTATTTAATATTTCATTCAGATCTCTGCATAGATTAAAACACTACTGAAGTTCAGAGAGCCAGCATGCCACCATTTCATTATACATTCTGCAAACAAGAATGTAGGCTCACCATCAAGAACTGTGTTCACAGGCAAAACCAATTTTAGGTGGTAGCACAGTACAGAAAGAAATAAAACTCCAAAATTAGGTAACCATTAAAACGCATAGCAATGCAAATAAAGAATAGAGAAATTCAAAATCACTCTTAGAATGCCCCATATTTTGTTGTAGTGTTTAATTTCAGTCAACAGCATTGAAAGCAGCTGAGTGTATGGTAATAAGTTCTTACATTGTGCAAGCTCAAACAGTAAAACACTTTTGAATTACTCTTAGCAAACAGGAAATATCTGCTTCTTGAGTGCTGTAGCACACAGGGGTACTAGAGCATCATACAGTCTTTGCAAGCAAGATTTTTAGATGGTCTACTAAAATGGTCTTAACTATTTACCTTTGTAATGGATAGTAAACCTGTATTGGTAAGCAAAGAGAAGAAACAGCAGTTGTCTGTTTCTGGGCTCCTGCCAAAAATGAGGTGATTATTCTCTATGTATAGCTGTCAAAAGGACTGCACATTTTGTCAACTCAAATTTATGCAAGGTTAGAATCATCTGGGAAACAAAAAGTGTACATTATTGACAGTTTCACAGCAATCTCTTGAAGGAACACTAAATCCAATTATGCAGAACATCACAGAATTGTTTGTATTCCTATAGCACTTAGCTCTCATGAAAGCAAAAGTATTTGTTCTTTTTCTAATGGACCAAGAACACTGTCCTGTGTAAGATTCTGTGATAATAAGTTATGACCTCAAAGCAGCTCTTACCCAGATTAATTCAGAAGCAACAGAATAAATGCAGCTTCTGAAAAATACATAAAAATCAATTCAGTCCTTTAGGTATTGTATTGAAAACAAATCTTAAAGTGAGAGAACTGTAACTTGGTAGTATTTCCTTGGGAATATTCATGATTGTCTGGGAGAGAAATAGGTAAGGCCATCAATTTTTAGTTAATACTGAAGAGTATTTCATTTTCAGAAATGATAACTTATTTGAATCAGATTACGCTTATTCCTCAGAAACCTTACAACTGTCACTGAACAAACATTTAAAAACTGTTCAAGGCACCACATATTTGCACCTAGGTTAGTATTTCTGGACAAAAACATCCTAATTGTACAATGTAATTGTAATCTGTCTCCAACTCCTTGGCTTTTGTTTCCTAATGTTGTCTAGAAGATGGAGAATATGGCATCAGTCACCAAAATGACACTTACAACAATTTATGTTCTTACAAGCAGAAAGCATAATTAAGCATCACGGTTAAGAATTTTGTATGAACCTGAAAATAGGGTTAAAAGTAGGACATGTTACCTTAATTTAAAGTGTTTAACATCAAGACATTATATGATATTCTATTACTGATGCGTTTTTGTTCCTATAAATTACATAACAGATTGTGTTTTTACATCATTTGAGGATATAGCAGTACACAGAAACAGAGCAGAGGCAGTTCTTGCTACAGAGAAAAGCAGCTCACTGGATGGAAGCCTTAGCCTTCACAGCTCCTCGATGGCAGTGCAGTGTGAGAGTTTTCCATGAGGTCTAACGCTGTAATTAATATTGTGTTTCTGGCACATTTTGGGAATTACTGGTTCTCATGGTTCATACCTTTGACATTTGTCTTTACTTTTCTTTTTTTGAGCATGCAAATCTGTGTAAATGTAAATAATGGGAAAGCAATGACACTCAGCTTAGCTGCAGGTGGCTGGTTCGGGATTGAAGACAGCAGCAGAACCTGCAGGGAAGCTGAGGTAAAAATTTCAGAACTCCTTGGGCCCCAGCAATCTGAAACAGGAGTATCACATTTATGGAGAGAGACTTTTTACAAGGGATTATAATGATAGAACAAGGGCAGAATGGCCTTAAACTGAAGGTTGGTAGGTTGAGATTGGGTATTAATAGGGAATTCTTTACTGTAAGTGTGACAAGGCACTGGAAGGTTGTCCAGAGAGATTGTGGACTCCCCATCCCCGGAGGTGTTCAGGATCAGGCTGGATGAGGCTCTGAGTAACCTGGTCTAGTGGAAGGTTCCCTACACAAGGTGGAGGGGTCAGAACTAGATGATCTTTAAGGTTCCTTCCAACCCAGATCTTTCTATTATTCTATTTCTTCCTTTCTCTAGCTTCTTAGCATTGTCCAAAATGTATGTGAAGCCCATTCACCCTCTCCTCAGCCTGTACCCTATTCCCAGCAGCTCTTCCTTCTCTTCAGACCATCTAGAATAGCACCAGTTTCCCCCCCGCTGCTCTTTGATTTTTCTCCCTTCTGTTGAGTCATCAACCTCCCCCCAGCCCTTTTTCGAAATTCATGTGCGCGCAGCTCTACAGAAATAGCAAAATTTCCCTATACAGCCATTTTTCTAAGCATGTTTCATCTCTTTCCTCCAATTCTTGCTGTCCACACTACAGGATGTGGGCAAGAGAGAAGCACTATACTTCATTCTGTGGATTGATTTCTGTGAATCTGCTAAAAAATATCTGAAATGTTTGTATTGGTAATTATAATTTGTATGGATTGTGATGATTTTTTTCTACTTTGTTAAAGTACTTGTAGCTTGGGAGTGACACTTTTAAAGTATCTGTTTTGAGTAAGAGGCGGACAGAAAGTAGAGGCAAATGGTCAAGTAGCTAATTATTAGTTGTCTTGGTAACAATTACTTTCCTTTATGAACAGCAGGGGTCACTAAAAAGATGGTCAATGCTGGGTGAAGCAAACAGGTGTTTTTTTTCTCCACTAGATCACTTTCCATGTTTTCTGTCTTAAAAATTGTATCAAAGAAAGAAAACAGACAACAAACTCTTAATTAAAAAATTGTCTCCCTGATTATGCCTAAATCATGTATTTTATCTCTGTGACAAATAAAAAATACTTTACTATTGTTTTGCCACATGAATTTTACAAACACCTGTGTCGCAAAATATTTTCATTATGTCATAAGTTAATGTTGACATTTAACACTGTGATAGCCAAGAGTGAGTAATTTAATTTCCTGTCTGTTGTGATCACACTGTCATTTTTCCCATTATTTACTGTTACTGGAAGGCGATAAGTCACAATTAGCAAGGTGGAAAAACAGAAATAAGTGTTCACCATTTAGAAGAAGTCAACAAGAGAATAAACCACATACTTAGATGTATCAACTGTACAATATAAAAATGCAAACAAGTGCATAATTCTATTCTTAGAAGGATGGGAAGTGCTGACCACACGAGGAAAGAAATAGAAGAAAACCCAGTCAAGCACATTAGCAGGAGGAACCCTGTAAAAGAACCATGCCAGAAAGACAGGTTGCTTGCTCTGCTTCCTATCTGTTCTGTAAGCTCAGCTGTCAAGGAGGGGGTTTTGTATTTATCTTTGCAGCTGGATGAGTTCAATTTCTCTCAGATTAGGAGAGAAATTTCTGAACAGCAGGTTAATCCTTCCTGTCTTCACGGGCAACTGAGCAAACAGACCTGTATCAACGTGGCTGAGTGTAAATTGTAATTCTAGAGATTAGCGTTGTCTTTCCTGTTTGACCTCCATGTTTCTCTTCTAGGTATGTTTGTAAATATGAATGTATGTGTGCAGTTATTTATTTATTTGTTTGTTTATTTGTTGTTAACAGCTTCTGTCCAAGGCCCCTGGGAGAGGGCAATCTCACCAAACAAAGTGCCGTATTATATCAAGTGAGTATAAATAGTAACTCGTTCCAGCTATTAGCATTTCTTATTTAAGAGAATATTTCATAATTTCATTAGATTTTCATGAACTCCTATAGTCTCTAAATGGGAAGAAGAAGAAGGAGCAAAGCATGCAATGCATTTCACAGAAGTGTCCTTGTTATTTTAAAATACAGTAGGATGCACTGATTTGTAAATTGTTTGGATTTGTGCTGCTGTAAATCATCTGCAAACCAAGTAGATCTTCGGGGTATCTGTATTATAGTTTAATTTGTGCCATTGCCCTCTGAATAGTATGTATACCAGGTTTTGCAAAACCAAAAAATTGCAGCTGTGAATGTATTTTTAGCCTAGCAATGCACATACTGAGAATTTCTTTAGGGACTGTACTTGGTAAAGTCTGTAACTGAGGAACAATACAGACTAATCTTTTAGAGTTTAGTTCCCAAATTAAGTTTGCACAATAAATTAGTAGAAAATTTTTTAAAAATCAACAACTTGGAAACACCTGTTTCTCATGTCCTAAACAGAACTACAACACAATAACAACAGAATGATGTTTTAATGTATTTTTTCTTTTCTTATGAGTTCTTTGCCTGTATCATGTGCCTTAAACTAGTTATATAACTTCTGAACGAAACCGGTGATGCAATACCTGCTATAAAGGCTGTACTGCAAGGAAGAGAAACATGGGTGTTGTTTAATACATATATTTACCTACTTCCTCCTCATATTCCCTAAACACTTTCAAACTCAACTCAACTCAACAGTGCCACTGAAGCCATCTGTTTGCAGGTGTTTCTTGCAGTGGTACTTCAGTTGCAATTTTCACAACAGAGTGAACTTCTACAGCAGCTTTAGAGCAAGCATTTGAGTTATGTGTGAAGGAAACTAAGTCTGCAGTACAGTTCAGAGGTATAGTTATACCTGGATAAGCTGGCTTACTGTTGCATTAAATTTGTAATTTTTCTGATGCTTGCATTTGGCTATGAATAATGAAACAGTCACAAGGAAGCTGGAAGGCTCTGTAAAGAAGGAGGGGCAATCTACCAGAGACATGCTGGAAAGCAGTTTAATGCTCTGCCTAATATGAAGGAAAAGATCCTCTTTTCCTCCTTCACATGGCATGACTTGCCATTTTGGGAAGAAGTGTCTTGGAAATTCTTAATGTAGGCACAAGGTTCGTTCCATGCTGCGCTTCTCGCCTCTCTCTGTGCTACTCACATCCAGCAGCCACGGGTAACTGTTGACTCTGTACTAAAATGGTTAATGCTTACTCCTTACTATTTTTTACTCTTCTGATCTAGGCCATTTACAAATTCAAAAGAATACGTTTATTTTATTTTATTCACTTTAGAAAATACATATTTTAATAGCCATAGACAGTTGTAGCATTATGTTGTGGATCCTAATTTAGGATCCTTCCAACTATGCGGTTTCGTTGTGAATGAGTGACTTAGATCACTTGAAGAATCAGTGTCAGAGGTATTAACAAAGTGGGTTCAATAAAGTTCAATGGTGAGATTCACTCTGTTACTTACTACATGGATGAAACATACAAACCTGTTTGAATTCAAATCCATTTCGAGTGATTCACCAAAGAAGCCAAAGGGTAAAGTAGACTCTCTGGTTGGGTTGCAAGTTCCAGAGCAGACCCCCTTGCTTTCTAAACTCTTGATGTAGCTTAGATGCAGCTATGTCCAGTCTTAATATCAGACTTGTACAATCATGTACCTCTAAGGAATTAACTACATGGATTTAATTCGTATTGATTTAGCATGTTATCAGCCACTCACTGAAAATCCATTGTAAATAAGGGGTCTCTCCACCTTGGATAAGGAAGAATTTCTTGGTCTCAGGTAAGGAATCTCAATCCTTGAGAAGGGTCCCAACTCAAGGGGAGAGTCACTGACATGCAGTCCTGTTGTAATTTAGAGAGAATTTGAACTGGACTCATCGAAAGATCAGTTGTTTGTAGAAAGGTCACTGTCTCAAGGAACCTTGAGAGCTGTCCAGGGACAAGGGGAAATCACCACTGTGCAGCCACAGTACCTAGCAGGGAGAGCTCAAACCCCTTAGGATGTCAAAGTTATGGGATAAAGTGGTTGGCTTGTACACAAATTTAACATAGTGAGAAGGATATGCGTGAGTCTCCTTGTACTTGCAGCCACAAATTTCTTTGTTCTTTAATAAATGGATCTTGGAAAGGCCACCTGCTATTCATGCAGTAATCACATGATCCATGTTCCAAGCTCTCTGCATTGATGCTCATGGGGTCACTCTGCCCCTTTGTGGATTTCCTAGAGCCTGGCTACAGATCAGGCCTTTATTTCCTTTGGAGCCTGTAACAAACTATTGCTAGTTTGGTTAAAGGGTCAAGTGCATCTGTCATATGTTAGTAATTTAGTTAAAGTTTAAATTTAGCCCCATCTTTTATAGAAAAACTTGCTGTCCTTGAGATGTAAAACAAAGCGGTCAAATTTTAATGAGTCTTAGTGAGCTGTTACATCTATTGCCTTCTCCAGCTGTCCTCAGTCATTTTTCTTTATATTCATTCTCAACACTGACATTTCATATTTACAAGCAACTGAATTGCTTTCTGTATTACTTTGGCTTTAAAAATCTATATATTTTTTCTCTAATCTTGGACTTTTCTACCAGTTGTTAATTCTCTAAAAGGACCTCATGAAGACTGAGAAGCTACAGGTAGCATTCTCTTCATGTTTGCACAATTTTATTTCTGTCATCAATGTAGAATATTGGTTTTAGCCCCCTTCATTAACCAGATTAGCTACACATTTTACGGTTTCTCATTTTATCTGGTTTTTCGTTGATGCTTAACTGTTTTATCTCATCACTTTCACATTTGCAATGACATTGCACCCAATAATCCATAAATCAGGCAGTATTTTGGACTTCAGCAGTGATGTTTATTTATGGCTAGGTATCTTCAAGACTTTCGATTTTCCTGGTTAAATTTCACTTGTATACAGTTGATTAATCTGTAGCAACTAGTTGCCTCTAAAGCTATCAGTTCAGTAATTCCTTCTTGAGCTTGTTCACACCAGGTTTTTGTTTTGGTTTTTTTCTCAAATTGGATTGGTATAGGCATCATAGCCATAGAAAATATAATTATGGATAGTGTACAACCTGTTTCAGTTGTTCCCAGTCTCTGCCATTTGGTAGTTCCTTGGCTCAGTGTCCAGCCTCATGAAAATTGCTTTCTAATGTCCTTGCAGCATTCTGGTGGATTTCATTCCACCCTTTCATGTGCTTCCCTCCTTATGGAGATGACAAGCTAGGCCAGAAATGCAGCCCCACCTCTCTCTTCCCCAGCAAACTGAGGAAATCTCATCTTTGTGTTCCAGGACAGCAGAAATATCTTGGCTTCCCAAGCAGAAAGTGAATATTGCTGCCTGGGCACTGAGCACTTGCCCAGACCACAAGGTGCTCCTGAGTTTAAAAACCCTCTGTTCTACCTCTGAGTTAAAATATGTAAAACTGCTCAAAAATGTATTTTATCCAACCCTTTTCTTTTTGGTCTTTTTTTTCCCGTCGTATATTCCTTGTGTCTAGTACAGAATGTAGAGGTTTTATTAGATTACAAAAGGAGAGAACCGTAAAAGAAAGCAGTTTTCAGTTTAATCAGTCCTGTTCTTTGAAAAACTTGATCCTACTCTTACTGCGGTGAAACCCAGAAAATGGGAAGGCAGAAGCAGGCACAGGCATGTCTGCGCTCTTTAATAATGTTCTAGGTATTCATTAAAATTTCTAAATTTAAGCTTTTAGAAGACAAAACAGGTAATTACCTTAGAAATCTGCAAAGCAAATGGAAAAAATGCACACCTCAAAGACTACTGAACATGTGTCAAAAGATTAAAAAATGTCTCAAATTCTAAAAAAACCCAGATAATGAAGGTAGAGAGGCTTCACATTTTAACACGGTAATTCAGGTTAGATCACATTTTAGCAGAACTCAAACCTTGATGAAAGGGATCTCACGTGTGCATGCATGCACATGCATATTCTTATCTTCCAATCAAACAGATAGAGAAGCTGCTTCAAAGCAGTGACAGATAACAAAATTAAATGTCTACTTTCTATTTTGCAATACCAGAAGAAGTGTTTGGTCACGTTGCACAGCGCAATCCCTCTGCAGTGTCCGTGCTTCCATGGCATGAAGGGACATTACGCACCTGAACCATGTTTGCATCTCTCGTGTGTGGCTTATCCTGTGCTCTGCAAACTTGTCCTTTACTCAGTACTATGAGATCTCTCATAAAAAAAAAATTCAGTAGCCCTGCCATCATGATGTGTTGAATTTAGTAGGTGTGACTTCTATATTTGTACTAATCTTGACATTATTCCTTTTCTGTGTATCTGACTTGCCAGTTAATAGTCTCTGTCTTCTTACCCTCTTGCTGTGCCCATTCTTTTGAAGGATTTAAAATGCTTCTGCAAAAATACAGTAGCCTTTCATCTCGGTGCTTCCCACAAAGGAAGCGCTCCAAGTTACTTCTCAGCCAAGCTTATTTTCTTATACAGATTATAGCAGTTCACTGAACTTTGTCCTGCTGAGGACAAAGCTGGATTCTCAGGAGCATAGCTTTGACTCCTTGAGAAGATCCATATGAGCCTATCTATATAAATTAGCTATGCAGTGAGCTAACTCCAAGGACAATGCTTCTCCACTTGCATAGTCTCTTTCACATTGTTGTTTCCTATAAGAATATTTGACCTGCATTTAATGTATCAGTTTGTGACATACGTTTTTGCTAGTTTTAGATCCTGCAGTCTTTCCTTACTTCAAACTGGGGATCTAGCAGGCAGTTTCTATAAAAATACTTCTTTGTTGTCTTAAATTTTAATCTCTCTTTTAATTGTTGTTTAACCATGCAGAATTTGAACACAAAAAAAAAACCCTAAGAGCCCTGAGTTTTCATTGTAAAAGCAAACAGATTAAAGCCATGATTCTTTTACTTTTGCTCAACTTAGAGACAGGGTAAATTAATGTATCTGAATTAAATTCTGCTAAGATAAAATAAAGCGAAGAGATGCTGTTCTGGGAAAATCACTTGGGTTAATTGTTTCTTCTGCAGAATGTAGATAAGTACAAGACACAAAAGAAAGTAGGAAATAGCTGTCAGATGGAGCAGAGAGAGACATGGAGAACCATAAATACATAATGTATGATTATGTCTATGCAGTGAGTGAAGCTGTGAACAACCAAGTATGGCTGACAGTTAACCTATCTACCACGTACCAAAAAGATATTATTTTGGCTTCTTAAAAGCGTAGCTATTATGATTTTTTCCTGTCTCCATAGGAAAAATGAAACCATTGCGAAGAAAAGAAAAAGTATAATACTTTTCAGTCTGCATTTATGTGATGTAAATTCTCATGCTGTCTAGCAAAAAAAGCTAAATTATATTTTTTGGCGGTTGGTCCAGGTGTAGTGTTTTTCTTTATGATTTGTAGGGTTGTGAAGACTTGGTTCCAAAACTTGTCACAAAAATTTAAACTCACAGTGTAAATAAATAAGAAATCTTGAGCCTTTAACTACCTTGAAAATGAAAACAGAGCTTATAAACAGATGTGTTCCCACTGACTGTGCAAGAGCACTCAAGGAAGATATCGTGGGTCTGCTCATCCTTACCATCTGTCAGCAGGGAGTTACTGCCCTCACATGAGAAGTAACTGAAGGGGATTTAATTTGTTTTTAAATTAATTATAAGTACCCAGCAGCAATTTTAGCGTATCGTAGCTGATGCGGGGGCTGGGGCAGGCCTGCAGCCTCTGCTTTGGGGCGGTAACTGAGGGAAACCATGTGCTTTCCCACCACAGCAGCGTGTAATGTGGCACCTGTTAAAAAGGGCAGAGAGCAGCTTCCTCGGGTGCTTACACAACCCTTGGTCCTCTTGATGAGGCACTGCTCATAGTGAAGTGGAGAGTAAATCTCTTAAGCTTTGTTGTCAAATTCATCCAGTACGAGTGTTCACAAAGACTATATAGTGTTAAGCATTAAAGAGGGGTTAACCAGTGCAAGGATAATTTTTGTGCAGGTTAAATCTTCAAATGTGTTATGCAGGTAAGAGAATTTTAGGTGGAATCTGACTTTCCTATTTTCCTAATTAAAGGGAGCATATCAACATTTAAAATCTATTAAACCCTAAAAAAGCTACTCATTGTTTTCCAGCTCTGGGACTAGGAGAGTAATAAATGAACTGGTTTTTATAGGCAATAGTGCAAAAAAGTAAACTTTTGATGCTGTACAAGGAGTTCATGTAGTTATGGCATAATAGAACCTAATTACATAACCTTAAATATATTACTTTTATTGTAGCTGAAGTTGTTATATTTATTGTAAGCTGAATGTGATTTTTGCTTGAATTTTAATTTTTACTTCATTTCTATTAGTTTCATTTCACTCCAGTTGTTAAATGGAGCCTGACTACATTTAACAACTGAAATAAATGAATAAAAAATTAACATAGCCAATATAATTTTTACAAAGTTGAGTGACATCTATACAATATGGTCTTATTTTATAGAGTATATGCCAAATCTTCCATTAAAAAGTAGATTTTACAGCTGCTCCTGATAGCTAAAATTTAGTGCCATCTACTCAAAGCCCATGTTTTAAACATTGTGTGCTTAATGAGCAGGATTCAAATATAGGAATTATGTTTGATTTCCACTGGAATGCTTTGAACTTGAAAAGATTAGACACATTAAGGAAAAAAATAGAAAGATTTGCCTGTCAGACTTTTCTTTTTTTAAAGATCAATTACATACTTAATTTAGATGACAGACAAAGAGGAGACAGCTTCTGACAACTGTCCAATGTAATCTTCAAGGAAATGGGGAACAATATCTCAGATTTTTTTACATATTTTTGCTATACCAAGAAGTCTCATACTTCTCTTGTTTCCTCTGAAGACAGAAAGCTTCTCCATAGCAGCACTTGCCACGTCCAATGTCTGCAATGCCCTTGGTTCAGTGTCCCTTCTGATGCAGCTAGCTCCACAAATAAGTAGACAAATTTCCCCATTCCACACAAGAAAAATTCCATCCTTATACATAATAAGAGAGTCAGCATTAAATTGATCCCTTTTCACCTACTATGCCTTTTTTTGTCTTCGCGATTTCATCAGTCTTAAAATATGGCAGGAGTACAATTAATAATTAATAATTATGTGTTAAGAAAAGTTTCAATACCAATGAGAAAAGAAGCAGGTATGAACATATATAATTGACATTTCCAGCTATATTTGCTATGGATGCATAGGTTTTGGTCGACTGTGTAATGCTTTATATTGGCATCTAAGGCAATGCAACAATCGAGAGAAGACTGAGAGTGCAATAATTGGACATCCCAGCTTGACTGTTCCTGTTTCCCTAAGTGCCCAGTCTGTCAGGGCAAGGTCGGGTGTTTTCCTGGATTGACTATTTTTCCAAAGTGGACTCACAGAAGGTGCTGAATCAAGTCTTTTTCTGACCTTCAAAGTTGCCACTTCTACAGACTGCAATAAGTTCCTATTTTTCAGGATATTCCCCACCTGTTTCGGCAGACTTCTTGTCATGAGAGATTTGTTTAGTCTTTGCTTGCTGAATCATGACTATGGATTACTTGGTCCATTTTCTCCTAATGGGATCCATTTCAATGATTTTATTTTTTTTTCTTGTCAGGTAATAGCAGAAACTAGTTCTGTGTTGCACATCAGTCTTTAGATGTTCAGTCCTGAGAATTAGTTGTGTATATATTACATTTAGGAGCTGTACATTCTAAGGGACACATAAAATGAATGAATTGAGAACTGTAAAATGTCAGTAAGACTGCATTTCAATTTAAGTGAAGATTCTAATGAATAGGTTAAGAATTATCAAATCATCTATACTCATTTTTCTTACTTCTCATTTTCTGTTTTAAAAGCTGAATTTTATGAGATAAATTACTTTTTCAAATATGACCTATAGGTTTGGCAGCCTCTTGCAGGTTACTTATTTGCTTTGAATTTCAAGTATTCATCAGATAAACTTTTATATTAGGAAATGTCTGGCTAGATAATTTAAGAAAAACAAACCGTAAAGTAGTGCAACACATCTCTGAAGGAATTGCTGCTCTGACAAGTATCTTAGATGAGACAAACATTCATGTTTTCTCCGTGGCAATTGAGTTCAGAAAATGAGATTATGGTACAACACAACAATCATTATCAAGTGACACCCTTTATATAACCAGCTTAGCAGGGTCACTGAGTGGTGTCTCCAGCCTACAGAGAAGAGTAGTGAGTAGAGGTCAAACTTGGCTACTTAACACCTACCCACTCTGGGTGTCTAGGTCCTCCCTACTCCTTTTCAGTGTTAGCATAAATGCCATATGTAGGTGTTAGGTTCGGGGCTTGAGGGTGCTACAAACTCACTAAAGACAAAAATAAATTCCTAAGAATGAAGGTTACTGTTAATATAGGCAAAGTTGTTGGTATGAGTTTTGTTCTTCACTTATGTGCTTCACACTTTATAATGTAAACTGACTTATGCACTATTATGGTAATGAAATTTACTGGTCAACTGATGTGGGGGAGTAACATTAACATTTTCATGCAGGAGTTAAAGATTTTTAAAGAAATCTAAATACTTCAAACTATGATAATACAGTCTTATATTATATATAAATGTATTATATTATATTATATTTATTTAGATGTCTGCTGGGAAAGTTTGTATTATTTTAACGTTTAAGTAGGAAAAAAGTGCTTTAGATATCTGGCTAGTAAATAGCCCAGATAGCCTTTTGAATTTTATTATGTGCTTCTCTCCTGGTTTTCTTTTTCAAGATGCTTCATTTTTAACAAACAACTCCATTTTTTTGCTTAAAAGCTATATTATTGGAGAAAATCTGGTCTCCTCAGTTTAAGAAGGATGTTGAACTACTTGGGAGGCTCTAGAGAAGGGTGACAAGGATGGTGAAAGGGCTGGAGAACAAGCCCTATGAGGAGCGATTGCAGGGGCTGGGGTTGTTCAGCCTGGAGGAGACTCAGAGGTGACCTCATTGCTATCTACAGCCACCTTAAGGGAGGTTGCAGTTGGGTGGATGTAAATCTCTTCTCTCAGGCTGCCAGCACCAGAACAAGAGGACATGGCCTTAAGCTGTGCCAGGGGAGATTTAGGCTGGATGTTTTCACAGAGAGAGTGATTCCTCAGTGGACAGGTCTGCCCAGGGAGGTGGTGGAGTCACCATCCCTGGAGGTGTTTAAGAAAAGACTGAATGAGGAGCTCAGTGACATGGCCTAGACAATGGGAGGCTCAGATGGATGGAGCATGGTGCCCATGGCTCCAGGGTTGCGGGTTCGATCCCGGGGTGGGTGCTCGCTTGAGAGTTGGACTAGATGATCCTTGTGGGTCCCTTCCAACCCAGAATATCCTGTGAACCTGTAAAATATTGTAAAACCTAAAGCTTGAGGATTATGATACCCTGCATGAAGCATATTAAGAAAAATTGTAAGGAGAAATCTTACAGGTGTGGAATTAAAATGTGAAGGGCTAGCTAGAAAATTACTCCGTTTGACACGGAAGAGATGACTTAATACAACCATCACAATTGTTTCACCAACATAAACCACCATGGTAAGATTTTAATCACAGCCCAGAGCATTTCTAGATGAGACATGAGTGTCATACTTTGATTATAATTAGGAGACACTTTTGCAGCAGGAAGTATCTTATAAACATCTCAAGCAGATGCGACTTAGAGGTCGTACAAATTGGTTGAGTTTGTTCCAGGATTTTATATATTAGGGAATGGGAATACATTCCATATTATGAAATATGGAATAAAGAAATACTACAATGAAGACAAAAAACAAATTGTATTTCAATTGAATAAAAGTACTTAAATACTAAAATAGTTTTTGTTTCCAAGCAGTATTTTTCAATCCACCATTTGCCATCCTGGAGGTCCTATAAGAAAAAGGATATACATTATTACATTATAAAGAATGTGGCAGAAAGGTATCAGATTCTGCTGTGTGCTGGAACACAGAAAAGCTGCAACTTCATTAGAAAATAAGAAGCTGCATATGTCCTCCCAGATCGGTGATTTTTATCTACTCTGTCATCTTCATTTTAACTCTGCTTAATTGCATTAACTATGGGACTTCATCAGCGGCAACACTGGTGGCTGAGCTCACCTATGCACCTTTTAGAAAGCAGAGAAAAAAAGTTAAAGGCATTGTACATGTGACTAGACGCAAAAACAGCAGCTGCAGTAAACGGGATCCAGCCATAGAGAAGATTGTATAAGTCCCTAAGGAAACCAGTGTATAACTCAGTTTCAGATACAAACATAAAGAGAATAACAATATGAAGGAAACTCATAGGTGAATCTTCCCTCAAGTAAAAGTTCAGTTGAAGGTTTGAAAAAAAAAAAAAAAAATTTATAGGAATCTTAAGGTTAAAATATGTTATATGTGCATAAAACATATATTCTGTTTCTCCTGGGACTACCTCTGCCCAAACAGTTAAAGAACAATTTGAAAAGTGTTTAAAGCAAAATTTGAATCAGTGAGGGGTTGTTTTTTTAACCATGTTTGCTGAGAATTTCTGAAATCTGTAAATCATGTACTGAATTTGTTAAGTATGATTAAACAGCTAAACTTAGAGAAGTTCTGAAGTAAGCGAGCCTACATTTATACGAGTTTTTCTTACATCTTGATGACATCATTAATTTGCATATAGTTCTGTGCTTAAAAGTATCCTCTACTTCCACTGTATCACCAGCTCCAGTCATACTGCAGTTGCCAGTTTTACTGAGCAGAATTCTTTAGTAAATGAGAAGTTCTAATGTGAAATATTTTTTATGTATATTAATCAGCTTTTAGCCAGAGCAGTAATGTTCAAATACTTTTGCTGATTTTTGACTATAAAAATGTAGTCATTGAATATTAAAATTTTGCTTTCACAACTGAGTGTTGGTATTCAATTTATCTTTTGTAAAACAATGCTAGTTCAAGTTCAATAAAAAAAACATTCTGAAATTATGCAGTTTAAAACGTGAAACTAGACTCTGTAGCTGAACTATCATTCAGAGATATTCACCAACGCAAAACTATAGGACTTTGATTTTTTTTTTTTTAGATATAAACCTCACAATAATAGTTTCAGTATGTATATGTTGCATTTATATTTCAGAAATTACTGTATATTTCATAATTGCTTTTGTGAAGCACAAAAGAAAAGCTGACTCCAAGAGACAGCCATAATTGGTACTTACATGGATGACTGAAAAGAAGGTTAGAGAGCTACGAATTTTGCTGGATTTGGATTATATAATTTTCTTTTAGTATCCCTAAACTAAATTTATACCAGGTACTCACCTGGAATAATCTTCAATTTCAATGTGTTTGGGTTGGGGAGTTTTGGTGTGGTTTTTGTTGGTTGGCTGGTTTTGATGTGGGTTTTTTTTTTTAAACACGCTATTTAGAATTTTTTTTAAAAAGCAAAAACAGAGAAAAAAAAAAAAAGAGAAGGACTACTCAACCCATGACAGACCATATGGTCTGTCCATGTCAAGGGAAAGCTTACTCATCCAGCTGCTGCTGTGCTACTGTGCAGCAGTAGGAACTCAGCAAAGGGCTTGTCACAGTGAGGGAAACAGGATTTAAAAGCATTGTTCATTTGAAGGAGAAAATTTTCGTTTGAAACAAGTTTCACTGAGTTCACAGCAAGTTTCTTGGTCAGTTAGTGTGTTTCAAAACAAGTAACTGAAAGAATGACACGGACATCAAGTAGCTGGATGTTAGAGAACAAGTCTATTTGCTTGACTCCTTCAGCCAATTAGACATTAGGAGCATATCAAAATGACTTGTTTAGGACTTTGAATTTCTAGTGATGTATTTGCTTTGAGGTTTATCTGCTACTTCTTTCCTTACATGGCAGTTTTTCTTCATCCCTGCCCTTTTGAAAACAAAACAAATCTTTCCTCTGACACTGTTCAATATCCAGAACATTGCCCTCGTTTTTCTTGGAATTTTTGTCTCTTTCCAGTCGCTGTTTTTTTCCTGCCCAATCAGTTCATTTCTAGCTTCTGTTCCATTTTCTCACTAAAACAGCTCTTAATAAGGTCACTAACAATTTCCTGCTGTCCAATTCCAAGAATCTTTTCAGTGTTCACATTCTTCTGGGTCATACCACCACTCTCAACAAACCATCTTGCTGCTGTCCTTTCCTGTCTTCTCTTGGCTTGTTGTCAGGCCTTGTAAAAACTTACTGCTCTCTCAGTCTGCATCTTCCTCTTGCTTTCTAATGCTCCCTTTGCAGCCCAGGTTCTCTCACTAGAAACACTTCCTCCAGCCCATCACTCTCTTCATTCTCATTTCTCTTAGCACTGCATTTAGTCCTCAGTCCCTGGGCATATCTTAGTAGCAACCCCAGCACTTCTCCTTTCAGAGTTTTAATTTAGTTATGCTGATGACTTCTAAACTTGTTAATTACAGTTTTCTTTCCTGTTTATAGAACTTCGCATTAGATGGTTATTAAGTCTCAAGATCAAAAAGACTCAAATCTCTCAAACCTCAAAGTTGACGTTTCTATTGTTTTACACAATTTTTACTGCCTCAGTTAGTTATCCTGGACGTACTTTATGCCTACTTGCACATTTAGTGTTGCTTGTCCCTAAGATAATTTATCTCCTTTTCCTACACCGAGCAAGTGTATTTTTTTCTTTCTGATTCCTCTTAAAACATTCATCTTCTGAGAGATTTTTACTTGGTACTCAGTCACTATGATTAGCAGCAATCTCATCCAGCCTCAGCCATTATTGGCTGATTAAAAGATGCTGTGTTCACTGTATTAACAATAGTCATAAATTGAATTGTAACAACTCAGAGTATTTTGTTGCATGAATTATGATATATTTGAGAGGAAATTATAAATTGTTTGAGGCACTGTTGCTCTCTCCATCACCTCATTCCAAATTATAGTTTGAAGCATATTTTGCTTGGTTACTTACCACTGTATCAGTCTTACGGCATCTCTGGGCAAAAGGCAAATACTTTTTACATTTTACCCATTCACATGAATTAACAGAGAATTTTAAGGAACAGCAAAATATTCCTTCCTTATCCAGATGCGTGACCTGTCTTGAAGAAGACTGAGGTGATCTAGATCCAACAGAAGTCCCCATGCCAGCAGGCTCCATTAACTCAAATTCTGCGTCCATCAGTCTTGGCAGAGCTGAAATTGTCAGAAATACCACTTTTCTTCTGGGGAATCTGGAGACTAAACTGTAAAAACCTAAATTTCTTGGTAATGAAGTTGAGTAGCAATTTTCTGTGAGACAATTTTGTCAGATTACCTTATCTGTTTCAGATTCATTCCATAAATTCTAGACCTTTGTATATTGGGAAGCTAGCTAACTTAGTTTACAAGTGTCAGTTTCTCAACACACATCAACTCCATATTTATTAATTACTATTTGCTTGTGGCTCCCTCTGAACTCCAAATAGCTGCTAAAGTTTTTTCCTACTGAGTAGAAGAGAGCCTCTCTTGTCCCTTTTTGTTCTGAGATAATATACATACGGCAAGGTACTGCAGACGTGTGAATTAGTGCTAACCCCACTGATTCGCAAGAGCAACAATCTGCCTCCTGGCTTGTCCACCACACCAGGTACAGCTGCGTTCGGCAGTGGCACAGGAACACATTAGTGTTCTCTGCAAAAATTATAGTCAATTACATTTTCAACATAAAGCCCTTCTCAATGATGAGAATGCTGTTCACTGGTCATCCAGTTACTTCTGCAAATATCAAACAGCAAGAGGCAAAGAAGTTCTGAGTTAAGGAATCTCTGGTAGAAAACTTTACACTTAAAAGGACACTCAGTAGACAAAACCATCCTCAGTCAAGTCTGTATTCCAGCCACCTTGAGTGGAGAGCTGCATGCAAGTACAGAAGCTTGCGCAGTAGCCAACAATTGAAGGCCAAAGTTGGCCAGACAATTTTAAAAGAACACTAAAGCATATCAATAGACTGAGAGTGGATTTCATACTGGTGCTGCCTGAAGAAAGTTTGACTATGCATTAAACCATAGTCTATAATGAATGAGAATTTAGAAAAATGTTGTAGCAGCTATTTGTCTGGACACCAGTTGCATTTCCAGCAGTCTCACGCTGAATCAGTGACGTAGCATAAAGACAAATCAAGTTCTTCACCAGCTTAGCTCTTCACAAGAGATGGCAAGTTTCCTTTCTGTTAATGCAGTTGCAATACAATGGATCTCAACTCTGAATTAGATTCTCTAAGCGATGCTACAATGGAGATATTTAATAATAACAATTAGTCTGTATAATGTACTCTCAGCAGCTGCCTGTGATGTTTCTCACTGCAGTATTCCTCATTGCAGTCAGTACTACTGAAACGCCGTTAGCGACAGAGCACCTACTTTATATGCTGAGACATTTCCCCAAAATCAGAAATGGTAGTTGCAAGTTTTTTACTTTCTTATGAGAGGTGTATGCTCCAAATTTGCAGGGCTCGGTGCATTTTTAAACATTATCGTCTTGGCTCAACATTTGCCAATTAACAAGTCACAGCAATATCCCAAGTTAAACCAGAACCATATCCCAGCCTTCACTCAATTAATTGTTCTCAACTTGTATTTTTAAAATCTTTGTAAACATAAACTCTTTTTTCCAAATACTAACTGCTTTTCTGAGCAGGTATTTCTCTGAAAAATATTTTTTTAGACAGCATTTCCCCATTACTGGAATTTGTGCTCCTTTAGCATGGCTCAGTCACAGTTCTAAGCACTGTTATACCTTTTCCTCTACTGTCAGAAACTTCTTTATTCCACCTTGGTATTAAAAGAGAGCCTACTTTCAACCTCAAGTTAAGCTACCATTGTACTATTCTAAAGCTTCCTTTGGAAAAAAATTAGAACAAAGTCCCCATCAGTGGTAATTAATTTTGACAGTGTGGGCTTTGTAGCAATTCACAAACCTGTACTTTGTGCATCAGCATTCCTTATTATTCTAATTAAAGTGGAACATTGTGCCCTCGCCAGTCATTAATGGGTTTTCATTTTGTAAATGACATTTGCAAAAGTTAAAACGGGCAGTTCATATGAAGTCCACAGGCAAGAGTGTTAAAATTAGCATCGCCATAGCAACAGTCTTCCATCATTAGTATTCAGGGCAACAGCAAATGTTTTGTTGTGCTTTTGTTTCCAAATAAAGACTTTTCTTCACTTGTCATTCATAAATAGAAAAGGCTCAAACTCCTACATTTCAGGTAAAATTATTATATTCATTTGCATGTCACTGTTCTAGAATTTCCTTTTTTTTTTTTTGAGGTATTTATTTTTCAGGGCAGAGGTTGAATTTCACAATCTCTACAGCTGTGCATGTCTACCCTCCTGAGCGACATTTATTCATTGCCAGCCTGCTGCTCAATGGTACAGTTTCATATAAAGTCTGTCACTTCTACTCAAGAATCTGTACCAAATAAGGGATTCTGCTCAGAATCTGTAAGAGATGAATGCACAGAGAAAGATGGTCACTCCTCTCATTAAGTGGAGTGTGCATCTGCTCAGTGCTGGATTTGGTGAAATATGCTATTTATATATTGGTTTTTCTCCTCTCTCAAGAATTGAAATGTAAGTGTATGCATCATCTCTAGTGAAACAACATTCAAATATCATCTCATCTTTCACACTTTAGAAATAAGGAGAGGGGAAATGGCTGCTTCTCACCCATGAGGGAAACCAAGGTGGATGATGAGTGTACGTTAATGTCCTTTATTGGAAGAAGTGTTGCCGGTTACTTTTTTTTCTCAAAGTTTACAGGGGACTGAATTGTCTGAGAGCATGTACTAGCAATTTTGAGAAACAGTTCAGCCAGCGCTACAACTGAATGCACCCTGAGGCATCCTGTTCACATTGGTCTTGTTCAGGGAAATGCATGCCATCAAAGGTTGGACTTGATCTCAGAGGTCTTTTCCAACCTTTTTAATTCTGTGATTCTGTGAATGCAGGAGATGCAGTAGCTGTCCTCTAGTAACAAATATTTTGTGTGCAGGCAGAGAAGGGTTAAGAGAAGAAGAAAGGCAAGAGGGAAGACGTTAAGGGAACGTAGATAATGAGCAGAGTGAGGTCAGTAGAAGGACTGCTGTTTTACTTTGCAGTATCCTGGCTTTTCAGTAATAAGAACAGATCAGAAGTAACTGAATGTTCTCTAGCATTATGTCTCTGGGTTTTAATTTGTTCCAGGAAGGTTCCTTCTTTCCTCTTCATCTTGTTAAAATACTTCCTTTTGCATAATTCTGCAGGGAAGTGTGTTTAACAAGTAAACACTCTTTTAGTGCATTGTAAAAGCTGGGGGTGTTATCCACTTCGTGAAAGATATCTCTGTATTTTAATAAATGGGTCACATTTTCATACAGTGCCTGCCTTGCTACAGTTACACCTCCTCATTTGCGAGGAACGGGTCATGCCAGGGCTCTCGTGGAACGTCAAATTCACAAATATGCACAGGTCATTAATATGCATACAGGCCATGCCCGTTGCTCCACCCCCTGCCCCTCTGGAGCACTGTGGACACTTCTCTTCTCCTCCCCATGGGCTCTTTCAGCACAGGGGAGCAAAGGGAAGTGTTTCTGAGCCCTCTCTGACTCAGGAGATCCCCCCCGAGAATCCCTGGGCTTCTCTTCGGCAATGCTGCCACTTCTGCAGCCAGGGCCGGGCTGCTGTGACCGCGCATGCTCGCAGTCCAAACCCCGTGCTGCTGCTCCCCCCCCAGCCCCCCCACCCTGGACCCAATGCTCGTGCCTGCAGTGTCCTGGCTCCGTGCAACGCCCTGGCCCTGCATGACGCAGGCGGGCAGCAGCTGCAGCAGTGGAGTCATCATGTCCTGCCCCGTCCCAGCACACAGCGCTTGCCCTGCCATGGCCAGCCCCAATTTACTGGGGCATTTCCCTTCCCCTCCTGTAGCCATGGAAACAGTAACATGCGCCCGGGGGGTGGGGGTGTCAGTCCCTGGCTGCGCTTAGAGTAACAGGGGACAGCGTGACTTGTGGCCCGGCCCCACAGGGAGCGCCGGCGCCGCCCCTTGGTGGAGCAGAGGCACTGCGCATGTGTTGGCCGGGGAACACTGCAAATGGCTGAAGCAAAATGGCGAGAAATTTTCCTTGCCAATCAGCGAGGTAGCAATGGAGAGGTCACAATGCAGCGAGAATATGCTGTAATACCTGCCATTGCAGTAATGATTACTTTTTCAGCTAGTGAGACCTGCAAAATTGGAAAACCCTTAAAAATGGTGAATACTTATATAGCTGAGGAAAATTGCTCAGAAAAACTGTCTGCGGTGGGTTGACATTTGGTGTTGGGCTCTTTGAGGGGTTTAACACAGAAGGAAGTTGCAGTAACTCTGAGGTTCTCAAACATCTACATACCTTTTTGTGTGTTCAACCACTTATTTTCTTTATTTTACAGAAGCACCTTTTTGCTAGATCTAGCTTATTTTCCCCCTTGTGCTTATTCTCTGCACTTTTTTCCTTTTTTTTTTTGTGGCTTATTAGATGCTTTCTGGGAGATTCAGCATGCTAAAGCATTTTGTTTTCTCTGTTTTAGACTTCCATACCCTACTGCAGTGAAGATACCGAAATGTAATACTTTGCAGAATTTTGCCATTTGTTCTAAACAGATAAATTAAGTCAAGAAGTGGAGCTTTGTAAAATCTGAATAATTTTCACTGAATCCATAATGCAATCTTCATTTAACTAAAAGGTTTTATGCTGAACATTCTATCTAAGCCAGCTTTTTGTAAATCTAAGCTCAATACTAGCTTCTTGCAATGCTGAATCTTATAATCATCAATTAAGTAGCCCACCTTTTTTTAAATTAGCTTTGGAGATCTTTTTAGATTATTAGCTCTTTGCAATAATTGAACTATAACATCATTAGAAAGATTTACCTTAATTGCAAAGAGTTTATAGCCTTGTTTATTGTAATAATGACAGGCAGAGTGGAAGGAACAGTGAAAGATCACTATTTTCCCTTCCAAACTCCATTCACTCACAAACAGAACCTTTAGCAGTGGTGTGGTAAATGAGAGGAAAGTGCCAGCTTCTTATTTATCCCAAATGGGTAAACACCATGTCTCTCCAAATATATGTTTGTGTACTTTCTACTTAGGCATGTCATTGAAAAAGCTACCGAAGCTCTTCTTCATTAAAGATGTTTCTGCATTTGGTCTAGAAACACAGAAGCAGATGCACCTCTGTGAGCACGAATTTCAGATCTGCAGAACTAGTTGCAGATTTCCCTTCTAAGCAGTAAACTCTGGGAGCAGAAGTAAGCAAATGAAATGTCCTCAGCTTCCTGTTTCATGTATTATTCTTCTTTAAAATCATGCCCAGTTTCAACCTGTAGAAACCCTAGAGAGCGGAAATAAGTGCCTTGCAGCTGTTTTCCTGAGTATAACAGACTGTAGGTTGTAGCTGGAAATGTCAGTGATTACAGGAATGAAAATTAAAAGCAAGAGTTAGAACTACTAAACCAAAATCACGTTTTTATTTCTCATCTATAAACTTTTAGTGCAAGTAATTGGGAATACAGACATCTTGAATTTTTACTTCAGTGTTTAGAAAGACGTTTCTCCCTGATTTCTGCCAGTAAGAGCTTTTTAGCCACTAGGACCCAGTTGTTGAAAAGCATATTTTACCTCTATACTTGCAGTTACTTTAAGTATAATCTGAACATTAGAGTTTAAAAAACTAATTCCCAAAGATCTCTTAAAAAACTAATTCCCAAAGATCTCTTACTGATGAGCTCACCACCATTTCCAAGTACTGGTTTGAACTTTTGAATCTGAAGTGAGGTATTTTTATATAAACAACCATAAGATTATCTTTCTGTCCATAGGTATATCACCTTGTTTTTTTAATTACTGCCTGTTAATGTAAGGGCTTATGCCTTTAATACTGCAGTAGTATATATTACCAAACAATTTAAAACAGCAGACTATTCAATTGAAGATGGTGTTCTGTATCTTCATATTTGACAAATATTTTTTCCTGCACATTCCTCATTCATCTGCTTTTTCACTATTTAATTGTGCTATGGCACAAAAGCAATTAAAACCTTATTAATTTGGCCATTACATGTTAAAGCTTGCTTTCCTATGCTATTATTTCTTCCCCTGTTTCCAGTTTGAGGGAGCACTAAATCCTTCATAGCACTATAACAATCTTTAAATGAGAAGAACGTACACAGTTCTCACGGTTATGGTGGGAGTAGTTTAGACTCCCTTCAGACGTACTGCCAGAAGTTCAGAAATCAAAGTTTTGCATTTCAAGCAGCTTGCATGGGTTGAGAGATATATTAATTGATTTCAGCAGTTATTTCTTCTTTTAGGCAGTGTAAAAGGGCTCAGAATTTGTCTCTCAGCATTTCCTCTCATGTATCATTGTGGGTCCCTTCCGACTCATAATATTCTCTGTGTGTGTGATCATCTTTTTTCCCATCAGTGCCAAAAATATTGTGGAATAAACATTTGCCGCTGACAAAACACAAATCTGTAAATGAACAGTTTTCCCCAGAGAAAACTGAGCACAAAATCCTCAGCATTGCTTTGCTCTGGGCATTTGTTCACTATTCTAGAAATAAGGACTGGAAAAGACTCCGTCAGTGTGAATGCTTTATCAAACTCATCTGTGAGAGGATGAACACATCATGTGGTCTCACTGTAGTCCTCTCTGGTTTGAATTGGGTCAGCTCATGCATCTCCTTTCTCCTGTGTCAGGAGACATTCGTTTTTGTCAGTGGCATATATTTATAACACCCAGAGACCTCCCAAACCCAGAGACACTCCTTTCTCTTGGTACATGTTTTTTTAAGTGCTTAGCAATTTTTTCTCCCAGTTTTATAAATTCAAATTAAGTTTCCACTGACTTTGAAGAGTTCTTTGTGACTCTTACGCACTCCTCCCTTTTCTTGCCATCATGCATTAAGTTTATCTCCTACAAATAAGTCATTTGAAGTCCTGAGAGCCGAGTGGTGTCCTGACATCTCCAGACTGAAGTTCTGCTCATCTATTTAGGCTGTTCTGCAGCAAATTTCAAGGACACTGATGAAGGTTGTCTCTGCCTTGCCGCGTTGCATCTTGCAGATTTTCAGCTTTCTTGAATTCACTTTTTATTAGATCCTTCCATTAACTGTTAGACATTTATACCCAAACACTTTCCTTAAATCACAGCTGTTCTGTTCTTTGTGGAGAGGTTAGACAAAAGAGACAACCAACAAAAGAAAAATCTAGAAATCTACCTCCTCCCTCATTGTCTAGACTTCCGTTTTCTGGACAATTTGCTCTCTTCTATGAGATCAGCCAGCTTACAAGGCTTGGCACTCTCCAAAACCACAGCACAAACATATTCTCATTTTATACTTTTCAGGTGTTTTTACTACTATCTTCAGGTGATCAGCCTCAACTAAGAACATTTGACTGCAATTTTGGGGGTTTTTGTTTGTTTCAGAAACCTTCCTGAATTACGTATATAGAATATCTTTTTTGAATTAACTAAGATAGTAACATATGTGCTGGTGAATAATGAGTAAATCTCTTCAACAAAATAAGAATAATTTGAGATTTTTTTTCAGTGTAAGCCATTAATAAGAGTAATATGTACTGACAACCTTTAACACAGCTTCACCTCACAGATTTCCACTGCAAGTGAGACCAAACAGGTGGCAACCGTCAATCAGTGCCTTGTTATCACTGAGAAGCTTTGATCTACCAAATGTATAATAAATAAGATTCTGCATTTTAATCCTCTTGCTGCTTTCATATCACTTGTGTTGCAAGTTCTTATTTACAAAAACTCATCCTGACTTTGTTGATATTTTTATTAGAGTTTTTGATCATTTATTTATTTCAGCATACCTACCAGTAGACAGATGATACAGCACCTGGAAGTTATTATACTGTACACCCACCACTTCCCTATCCACCTTTGTCCTGTTTCTATGCCTGCAAAAGTTCTACCTTTTTATTGTTTTTTTAAGTCTACATCATATAAGAGGCTGCACAGATGATCCTTTTAAGTTAAAATATTGGCTGACAGAAAATGCAGTTAGACCTAAAGTTCCCCTTATTTTCTACATGTAACCCTCATTATAAAGGTACATTATGCCTTTATGTTCCAGTAAAGACCAATTTTTTTATTTTTTTTACCAGTGAAATAAATTTTAAGAGCTCCTTAGAAACAGCATTCTCAATTCTGCTCTTACAAATACATGTATAGCAATCTAAGGTGGTTACTGTATTATTTTTAGCATTTCAGTACTCCTACTACTATTCAAGTTCCCCATGCTTATTTGTGGTCAGTCTGATTGTTTCAATGCAGGGAAGATCAAAGCAGAGCTTCTCTATTAAAAAGGAATTAAGCAAATTATATCTGCATAATATATAAGAATATACAATAGGGCTGCATCGCTTATAATTAGGGATTCTTTTTATTCACTGAAATCCAGTGCTAAATTTCTCACCAAACTATGTAATGTCAAACACAGCACTTAATAAAGTGTTGAGTTAGAAAAAGGAAAACTATACACTAGACAATTAAATTGTGCTCTAATGGGTATTTTAAATTATCCTTATAATTGCAAATTATACAAAAAAACAAAGTAGAGAAAATATCATTCCAGTATAATGACCTAAGTTAAGAAAATAACTGTCTTTTTCAATGTTGGAATCGATGGCTGGAACTGATTTCTATAAACTCTGCCCATCTAGGAACAAGGAAAAAAAATTAAAAATTCATCAAATTATTTTAAGTGGGAGAGTGGGATAGTCGGTCAATGGGAGAGCAACGTGTTCTCATAAAAGGAATGCAGCCAAAATTTTATTTGAAAGTAAAATGCAGCTCAGTATGTAGTATGCAATGCACTAAAAGGGTTAGAGTACCATTACTACAAACTCGGCAAGATGCAGAAGTGTATGTGAATAGAGAGGAATCCAAGGGAGCAGATGAGTATTCTTCTCTCCTGCCTTTTCTCAGTTTCTTATAGAAGCTACTGCTTCGTATATAATGAAACTCTAAGAGAGAAATGCTGGTATGAATTAGAAATGCATCTGCAATTTATTAATTCTGTCAAAAAAGGTGCCAGCTTACAAAAATTTTTATTAGTTGTTTTTCTTAGAAAATTTAACTGCTGCAAACATTGAAAATCACGTATAGAGCATTCTTTATGGCTGCCCTTCATGGGTAGTGACGTGGCTTTGTCAAATCAATTGCTTTCTGAACAGAAAATTCACTGCTCAAAAACAATTACTTCGATTACCAACCGATTTCTTTGGTAAGCAACTCATCACAAAAGCTTCAGGACGGAGCACAGCAAAGAACTTGTAACTACACTGCACGGCATTTAAATCACAGGCACGTGACCTTATCTAGACCTCCTACAGCCCCTCCTTTAATGTGATGGATTTATTCTGCAGGGACAGGCCCAATTAGTTTCAAAAAGATATCATGGTTGTTGCAGCAGTTCAGCTACATCAACTCCCACATTAGGAGCAACACTTTTTAAAATCAAAACATATTACAGTTGGGTCTCCTATACCACAGTACCGCGAGTCTTGCCCCCTATCTACAAAGCTCTCCTTCCGTGTAGAATGACAGCTCCTTAATATGCAAATTTGTCTTGCAGCCTCACACGGCCCCCTGGCGCTGTTTCACCACTGTGTTGCTGGGGAACTGATGGAGCCGCTGCCGCCGCAGTGGCTGTGAGGGTTGATTTGCATATTCATGCTGCCTAATTGAATATTCACGCATGCCTGGTAGCGCATGCACAGTTGTAAAAAGGGGCCTCCTTAATCGCTAAAAGAATCATGCAGCGAAGATGTGAAGCCGCTATCTGGGGGACGTAAAGTGGAAGAGGGCTAACTGTATATGTGAAGGAAATCATGCCCCGAGTCCACAGGAGCACTAAGTGGGAAGTAGAGGAGTACCATGGCCAGTCTGCTGTCAAGCAATTCACCTCTCAGCAATAAGAGCAAGAGGCATTTTGTGNGGAAAATATAATTATTATAAATATATAAAATAATATATAATAAATATAATACAGCAACTTATATAATATAGGTATATAATATATTACATTTTTACGATTATACCTTACAAAAAAAAAAAAGTTGCTTTGCTTTGTTTCCTAAATTGCAATTCTTAGAGCATCACCAAAGAAATGCTCAATATGGAAAACTGCTAAAAATAAAACTCTCCAAAGGTTTTAGTTCAGTATTAAATACACTGGTTTAAAAAAACCCCACTGGATTAAATTGGCCTAATCCTCCACTCTCTTCTTGGGTTCTGTTTGGCAGAATTCTTAGTGTGAGCTTCTGCAAATCTTTGCAAAATTATTTTTATCCTTAATAAATTATTTGCCCTGTTAGTTACCCTAAAAAGAGAACAAATTGAGGGATATGGGTGGGAGGATAATAATTTGAGAAATAATAAGAGTAGAATTTTAAGAATGAGAATGAAAAGCAACTGCAGCACCAAAACTATGGAAAAATAACAAGAGATTTATTTCTGAATAGTGATAAAAAGTATAATGTCCATAAGCAAAAACAAGTTTTATTGTAAGTACAAAAGAATTTTGAAATCACGTATCTTAGCCTGCTTTTATTTAAAAGATTGAAGGTCTTTTTTCCGTTATTGTTTTCTGTTGCCTGATGCATTGCATTGATATTGACTATAGTGCTGATAATTATTTGCAAAATGACATGAGGTTTTAAAGTTGGCAACCACAAACCAGAGCTATTAATAGTAATTAAAGGAAAATTATTTACCTGAAGAGAAGAATGATAATTTCAAAGAACACTTTATTTTTTTAGTAATACAGACTGGCTTTGTTATTTTGAGATTAGGGATTAATGCTCAAACACTTGTAATGTTTTCTGAGACAGGAGGTGTGAGTTTAGTTGATCCTTTTTTCTAATTTTAATGAGTTGGAAAATCATATTCCATAAAGTAAAGTATATGTTACCTGTATCTATTAAACTTATGCTGGTATAAAATGCCAAATTCTAAACACTATTAAGTAAACAAATGGTTTGGGTGCTGTGCATGCTCTGCATTTGTAGTGTATTGTGTAGATAAAGAGAAATCTTGGTTGAATTTAGGGCCTTTTTTTTTTTTCCTGAAAGAAAGGTGACAGAAACTGTGTGATGATTCATAGGACTGATAGTACAGAATTAGTTGTTTTGACTTTTTCAAATTATCTGGCATTCTGTGTCGTGTAGTAAGGGAGATGATAAAGATGGGCAACTTCACTTAGTCCCAGCAATAAGAATTTTCTCTTTAAGTTTGGACTATTTAAGAAAAGGCTGAAGATTTTGATACGGTAGAATTATAGGTTGACATTTTTGATAATCTGTTCAAAGGAGTTAGATGTATCAGCAGGAGTCTAAAAATGTTAATATGGAGCATAACGACTGTTTAAATGCTTCATATTTTGGGGCTGTGTGGATTGCTCAGGATTTAGACTGCACCTTTGAAAGCAATTTCCTAAAGAAAAGCAAATACCTAGTTCCAAATGCAAATGTGAAAAGTCTTCATTTAGTTCAATGTGGAAAAATGCTCAGTATAGAAAGAAAAAATTATTTTTGCTGACTTTGAGCTAAACACATTCACCATTGTTCTTGATTTAATAATAGACTATGTCAGGTCCTAGAAGTCATCTGTGTACCTTTGATCATAAATGTCAAGGCTCTTTGACTTGGGCAGACAAGGCATCTCTGATTTTCATTGCAAATTTTTCACAGTGAGTTTGGCTGTGCTGCAAGAAAGGGAATCTTAACTTTGCAGGTTTATTCTTTCACTAAGTGTTATGGTTTAGGGGGTTTTCTGCTGTTNCAAAAAGATATCATGGTTGTTGCAGCAGTTCAGCTACATCAACTCCCACATTAGGAGCAACACTTTTTAAAATCAAAACATATTACAGTTGGGTCTCCTATACCACAGTACCGCGAGTCTTGCCCCCTATCTACAAAGCTCTCCTTCCGTGTAGAATGACAGCTCCTTAATATGCAAATTTGTCTTGCAGCCTCACACGGCCCCCTGGCGCTGTTTCACCACTGTGTTGCTGGGGAACTGATGGAGCCGCTGCCGCCGCAGTGGCTGTGAGGGTTGATTTGCATATTCATGCTGCCTAATTGAATATTCACGCATGCCTGGTAGCGCATGCACAGTTGTAAAAAGGGGCCTCCTTAATCGCTAAAAAAATCATGCAGCGAAGATGTGAAGCCGCTATCTGGGGGACGTAAAGTGGAAGAGGGCTAACTGTATATGTGAAGGAAATCATGCCCCGAGTCCACAGGAGCACTAAGTGGGAAGTAGAGGAGTACCATGGCCAGTCTGCTGTCAAGCAATTCACCTCTCAGCAATAAGAGCAAGAGGCATTTTGTGAAATTTGGACCACGAAACAAATATCATTCTCCGGGCAGACATGCATAGCAGTGTAATTGTAACATACCACCAGAAAGTTCAAGCAACTAAAATATTGTCACATTTGGAGAGTTGCTCATTTGGAGAGAACAACTCTCTTGGCTATTTCATAGACCAGATCATTTAATTATATGGCAGCATAGGTACAGTCCCACTGGCCTTGTTTTCTCCAAACTGCAAGCAAGTTTCATGCTGTACAATGCTGACAATATTTTAACGCATAAAAATAGTCACTCTTTCATCTCTGATCCACCATAGTGTACTGTCATCACCAAATGATCATTTTCATTACATAAAATCCCTTTTAGAATTTTAATTTTTTTAATTGAAATTAATTGAAATTAATCTTTCAATAGAAAATTTTAATTAAAATATAAAATTTAGATTTTTAGATATTAAATATTTTAAAGCTCAGTAAAGTGTAATGTTTACAGTGAAACAATAAAAATAAAGGAAAATATAATTATTA
>WEKX01022153.1:19701-121105 GCA_013390025.1 Pitta sordida | reverse complement strand
AGATCTCACTTGGGAGGGGTCATGAAAGACCTTTCCCTCTTGTGAGAGAGAGAGAACTTTATGGAAGGGCAGAGAGATGGTTCCTACCCTGGATCTGGTAAGAAATACCAACCTGCCTGGTTTACCCCTACCCTATGTTCCCCCTTTTTCTCCTGGTGGAAAAGGGAATATTACATCTATTGTAAGAGAAGGAGGGTTGGGGGGAGAAAGGTTGCCTTCTAAATGATGCTTCCCTTGCAGTTCTGATCTTGTTAGTTAGAAAATAAACCCTTCATGTTCTTTACTTATAGTTTTGCCTTGTTTTTGCCTGTAACCAGGTTTATTCTCCAGTTTCTCTCCTTCAGGAGAAGTTGGGGTGGGTCTCTGGCATCCAGCCAGGGTCAAACCACGACACTAAGAGATTCCATTTTCTGTTGAATAACTGAGATGAGAAGGTATGCCATGAAGGTGTGCCACTAGAATTGCAAGCTATTTGAAGCCTTGTTGAGATATTTGGCTCAATTCTAACATATGAAATACTGAAAGTGCACCTAGACATTGAGTTCTACTAAATACATCCCCATTATTAGACTTACATAAGCATGAAGTTTAAACTGTGCAATATAGTTTAGCCACACTTTTTTTTCAACCAGCTAGCACCCTCAGGATTCTTGTCTGAATTAACTGCCAGCTACTGTGCTGGAGACAGAAGGAGCTACACAAAGGTATCTAAAGGTAAAAGTTGGGAGGAATACTTTTTAAGAAGAACCATATTACATAGTTAAGTAAGTGGAAGGTTCAGATGCTGTCTGGAATTACGTGGATCGTGTGCCAAAGCCTAAATGCTTGAACTTGCCACAGGAGATTTGAATGAAATCCTTTACATGAATGAAATCCACTTAGCTAAGAAATAATTTTTATCTTACCTCAAAATTCCTTTGTATCCCTTTTTACTGAAGTATTTAAGTGCTTATATACATTTAGATTCAATTAGGATAAAATAATATCTGTGCCCCAGGACATGGTTTCACAGTAGCTGATACTGATTCATGTGTCTCTGGAAGCATTGGTTAATGTATGCATCTGCATGCCTACATTTGTTTCAAATGACTGCATATACATATAAACATTAATTTTCACTCTTTGGCATAGGAAGATGAGACTATTGCCACTTGCCATTAAAGGGCACTGCCAGAGCTGTATAAACACTTTTCTCATTTCCTAACCAAAGTACATTTTTTCATAGAATATTGTTTAGAACTGAAATAAAAAGATTTGGTTTCCAAAATGGCAGATGAGAAACTTCTTTCCATACTTTTTTTCTTGCCGACCTCATACTGGGAGTAGTTGCCACAACCCTAAATCTGAACCTGCATTTCTATGCAAATAAATGTTAAGAAATGTCCCATGGGTCAGATGAAGGAGTTAGGCTGGATGGAATTACTGAGGAGGCCAGCAGCTTCTCTACGCTGGTTCCTTCCGCAGTGCAGTGCTCTGCTTTCTGGATCCCCACGTCTGACATTTAGGAACAGAGAGCAAAGCAATCTTGCCACACAGGAACACTAAGCGTTGCTCATGTTACACTAGGGTATTAGAAGTCAAACACTCTCTAGTTTTGAAATTATATCAATGTGTTTGATTTACCATGAAAGGGAGAACCATCCCTTTCTCACATCATGGCTGTGCATGGCCCAATCTAGGGAAAAGATTAGGAGTAGACCTCAAACTGATACATACTTGCTGAGGTCAACAGCTTCAGCATCTTTCAGACAAGGAAGAAAATGCCTAGTGTGTACATAAAAGTAGGCAGGGCCTCTTGGGTTTGAATTATACAGTCAGGTCTCCTACACCACAGTAATGCGGGTCTTGCCCCCTATCCGCGAAGCCCTCCTTCCGTGTAGAATGGCAGCTCATTAATATGCAAATTTGCCCTGCACCCTCACACGGCCCCTCGGCGCTTTTTTGGCACTGTGTTGCTGTGTATCGGTTGCTGCAGTAGCTGTGCCAGGGTGGGGGGGAAGCGGTGGAGCCGCAGCCGCTGCCATGCTGGGAGGGGACCCCGCCGTGGCTGTGCAGGTTGATTTGCATATTCATGACTGCCAAATTCACGCGTGCTAGGTCGCTCATGCACAGTTGCAAAAAGGGGCCTCCTTAATCACTGAAAAATCACGCCAAGATGTGAAGCCGCAATATGGGGGGCACGAAGTGGAAGAGGGCCGAATGTATATGTATTATGATGCTATATATAGTACATTGTAATTATTGAGAAATCAGCATGGTAGTTATGACAGGTTCAACATATATTTTAAATAAACAAAAACTACAAGTTGTGTGAGAACACAGCAAAGTACCCATTGCTAAAATACTGGCAGAACATAGATAACAAAAAATTAATGCATTAATTCAAAGGTGCAGAGTCTGCCTAGGGAGTGATCTGACTGGGAATTCACCTGCATATGGCTATCAAAGAATGCAATAGATTTCATTGTTCTCTTAGTTTACTACCTAATTGCCTACTATTGGAATATCGCAGGACATAATCGCCTAGCGTGATCTCAGTGGCTTTTCCCCCCAAAATGAGTATTTTCTCTCCTAGGTGATATTTGCATAGAGACATTTTGAAAAGAAATCCTCAATGAAAGAAAAAAAAATCTGTTTGTATTATAATAGTCACAAAGAATGGATTTAATAGTGTAAAAATTATGTATATTGTGGAATGCAACCAAAAAGTAAATTAGTAAAAAAACAGAAGTCATGATTCTCCTGTAGCATCCGTGGAAACCTTTGGAAGAGGGGACTGCTTGCTAGGACCAGGAGTGCATGGTCACCAGTAGCTAGCCTCAGGTTTTCTGGGCCTGAGTGTAGGACTGCAAAATGCAGAGTTTCTTGCTGTTGAGATCTACACATTTATAGGAAAGAGTGGAGAAATTAATGATATGTGTTTGCAACACATAATTTTATGCATAGAAAGAAAGATTTTGAGGTGAAAAGAGAGCCAGTGAGTGAGAGAGTTTATGAAATCCTGCTTATTTTAATCCCCCCAGGAGGCAAAACAATCATTTATTTCCAACTGGGCATGCAAAGAAAAGAAAGAAATGGAGGTTGCCTTTGCTGCTTTAATTTATCCTTATTAGTCTGCATTTTTTCCCAGCCTTATTCCCTGGAATGATAACCATTCATTTTGCCAATACAGAATCTTCAAAACAAGAATTTACTATGGTATAATTATTAGTTTCCAAGTTTACAAGTCTTACTTGTGTATTGTAAAGATCAGAAAGTAGTTATGCTTGACCAATGTTTTGGCTTTTAAGTCTTTTTCTTATACATATATGTAGTATATCCTTTCCAAAAGTCATACTTCAGAGGGGGTTTTACTACTTTAGTTTTCTAGCTTTGTGTCGACATGTTGCTTCTTGATCTATTCACACCCCATCTCCATCCCAGAAGAGGAAGGGTTACTCCTTTCTTAATATTTCTTTGTTGTGGTTTCTTATGGAAGGGAGAACAGAGCTTTCGGTATTTAGAGGTGCTTACCTGGAGAGCACATAGTGCTGCTGAACTGGCGTGTTCAATCCACCCCATCCAGTGTAATCTCAGTCCCACTCTGCTCCTCTTTTCAAGGTCATACCTGTGGCAGGAGAAACTGAACACTCCACTACTGCAAGGTGTCTAAATTGTCGCTATCAGCTTAAAAAATAAATGTAGCCTCTCCAAATTAGCCTTTCCAAGATTCCAGCAGGATGGAATTCGTACATATGTCTAATATATTCAAAATGACAGGCACCCTCTCGTTCACCTTTTAGCAACAGCGTGCAGTGCAGTGCAGCATAAGGCACACACAGGCTGCTCCTGAGGCTCCGCGATACCCATCTCGTAGGGTGACTAAGATTTCACTTTTAATCAGGTGTCTTTACTGTAGTAAAAGCAAGTACAGCCCAAAGGAATGCACAGTCAGTGCCATTGCCCATTCAGCAGGAACATATGTACTCCAGTCACACACGCTGTGTAACAATACTTTCCATATTGGGTATTACATTATTGAATGCTCTGTGATATTTACTGCTTGTTTTATTGGGGGGGGGGGGGGGGGGGGGGGTGGGAAGGACTCTGCTTTCTTTTCTCTCTGTTCCAAGAACACCTCAGAAAATATCAGGCAAAGTTTTGTGAGCTTCAGTTGCCAGTTCCCTGAGTGCAGAGAATGAGCCCTGGGTAAGAAGAAGCACCAGACCATCACCCTTCATATGGGACACAGGTTGGGTTTCCCTTCGAACAGGAAGTGGAACACTCCTTCCCCAACATCCCATGGTGTAAATAACTGATTATAAGTATACTGAGCTATGAATGTTTTGCTTTAATTTACAGCACAGTGTTGGGAAAAATGAAAGCAGAATTTCAAAGCTATTTTCTTCATTGCATTTACGGTATTTTAATGTGTTTCCAGTGATAATGTGCAAACAGGCAAAAAAAAAAAAAAATCGCAAACCAAACCAGCAGCATCCAAACCAGTATTCTCTTTTTGGCTCTTCTGAGAGAGCTATCAACAAATACCCAAAACATCCTGGAGGTGTCAGCCCTCGGAGCATATTTAAGCCAGACGATCCAGGAAAGTGTCACTGTGCCATCCCAAGTGATTTTTAGTATTTATTTATGCCAAGAAAAATAAAATAGACGTAAACAGCGTAACGGATTAGCCAGCCTGACACAGGGCACCACAACATCTTCTAATATGCAAGGCAAGCTAATCCTCTGCCCCGATACTGAGTGTTGGTACAGCCCCACACACAAGGAGGGCTGCATGTTCCACAGGGCTCTGCAAGCAAGACTTAGTTAATAGGAAAGTGTTGTATCTTCACTTTCAGTGACAGTAAGAAATGCCTCCTTAGTTTTCTAACTAATAAAATGCTAAACTTACGAGCAAACTTGTACCCTTAATGGATGCCCTACTTTTAGGCAAGTCCCTACCCCCATTTCTGCGTTTGGGTTTCCATATCTGTCTGTAACATGGAGCAATGATGCTAATCTTGCACATAAAACTTGGATTTATACCAAATCATTAATGTTTAGGAATCAATTATTTTATGTTCACATTATTATTTTTAATGTGCATATGTCTTTGGCTCTTTCCCCACAGAAAAGGGACAATACTCTGATTAAAACTGAAAGATCAAGTTTCTTAAATATAGAGATTCCAGTGACCATTTGGACAGCAAGCAATGCAGTCAGACTGCCTGGAAATCCAAGTCACCTTTCTTTTTTTAATTTTTTTCCCCCCGAAAGAGTTTTGGGGCTAATAAGACCTCTTCTAATTATTTTCCCTCATTTTATAGGCAGCTGTGTTTAGGCACCTGGTGTTCTTAAATGTTGAAGACATAGATACATTGATTAGATACAGTCCAGGACAAACCAACAGTACAAAAGAAATAAACATTGCTCTTCTGATTAAGGTCTCTGTGTAGGTGCACAAGTTGACTGAATAGCCCTTGCATAAGAAAAACACCACAGGGAATTAGAATTCTGCTTACTCCGTAAGATGACTATCTTTTATCAAATAAATGGCTTAAAATTAAGTATTCCATAACGATTGGTGTCAGTTACAAAAGTCAAAGACAGTAACCATCTACGCTGCAAACAAAATATATTTTTGTAATAAATTTATGGGTAGTTTAAAAGTAATTTGGATCAAGAATGGTATTGTGTAGATTATACAGCAAAAATGTAATTTTCAGGTCAATGAAAACAGCTAAAAGCTTTTGTGAATTTGGAGACAACAATCAGAACTACATTAAATAGATTTTTTTATAAGAATCAATTTATAAAGTCAATAGGCCTTAATCCTTTAATCTTTCAACATTCTTGGTTTTCCCTGGATGTTCTTGAGTGAGTAATAGTTTGATTTGGGAGATCAAAGGGTTAATTTGCTCTTCAATTGAGGAATGACTCAGAGTTACCCTTTATTGTTACGAAAAAAAAAAAAAAGTGGTGTGTGGGTGTAAGGTAGGGGAAAAAAGCCAAGAAAATGGATTCACTAATTGGGGTTTTCACCTGCTGTGAGTCTAATTGAATACAATGCTTTATTTGTAACTAAAGGAGAAAGAAGATTATGCAAAGTATGAGAAATTCAGACTGGTTTTTAAATTTTTATTACTTGGCACTATTGTATGGGAAAGAAGACCAGCGTGACAACAGCAGCATCAAGCTTCTATTAAGGCAGACCAGGAAACTCCAGAAACAGTAAAAATTGAAGGAATGTGTATCGGGGGTATGAGTGCTGGATACTTCTGAAGGAAGACAAACCACTTTTTCTGTGAAACAGGGGGCCTCTGGCTGCCCCTGTCCCTTTGTATGACACGGGCAGCTGCTCTCTCCTTGTAGTGAACCCTGAGGATCCTCACAACATGCAGGTCATCCTATTTTAAAGACTTAAAGAAAGATTTCTCCCTTCTTAAAACTTGGCTAAAGATGAAAAAAAGTGACACTGCTGGTGTAACACTCTTGACAGCCTCTGGCCAGTTTATTGACCTCAAAACTGAGATATCTGAGAGAGCAATTGATCTAATACCAGGTCCACTGAGTCAAAAAGAATATTCACAGTCTAATGAATTTTAAGGTATCGACTTATGTTTACACCAGAATTAATCCACTATTTTCTTTCCATGTTGGGGTAGTGTTGTAGATCCAAGGTAACTGAAACTGTTAGTTAGACCTTTTAAAACAAACTAAATCATCTGTAAACTGTGAGAATTTAGCATTTAATTGCATTAATTTTTATATTTGCATTTGAGGGCCTAAGGGGTTGAACCTTGAGCATCTCACATTTTTAATGCTTCTAGAAAACAACATGCAGGCTCTTCTTGTTGAACTTTCCTTAAATCCAGATAACTCAGCTAGAGGAGCCTTAAGGGGAGCCCTGAATATCCTGGTAGTTAGGCTAAAATCTTCAAGGTTCAGTGCCTAGCACCATACAGAATCACAGAATATTCTGAGTTGGAAGGGACCCACAAGGATCATCGAGTCCAACTCTTAACACTGTCTCCCTGGCGGGAATCGAACCCGGGTCTCCCACACGAGAAGTGGGGACACTTACCACGGGAAAGCAATCTATGGGATATTTCTGTGGTCTAGAAACTATGGGTAGGATGAATTTTCCCTGCTTCCAGGCCTGTGTCTTACCAGTGTAAAAACAGGGAGGAGTTTTTGTACATTTGGAAATTAGAGGGTAGATGGTGATTACGTATTAGGAAGAAATTCTTTACTGTGAGGGCAGTGAGGCCTTGGCACAGGTTGCCCAGGGAAGTTGGAGTTCCCCCATCCCTTGGAAGTGTTCCAGGCTGGACGGGGCTCTGAGCAATCCGGTCTAGTGTAAGGCGTGTCTGCACACTGCAGGAAAGGCAGGAGTGGAATGATCCGATCTTCAAGGTCCCTTCCAACCAAAGCCATTCTATGATTCTGATTTGAAAGGCACCCTTTTTTTTGGGGGGGGTGGCTTTACGATCTGTAAAGCTTGAAAAACAGCTTTATTAAGTGAAGGACTCAGCCTTATTTTAATGAATACAAGTCAGATGTACAACATGCATGAGGGGAGACTGGCCACACTGATTTGAAGTGCTTGTGACACTAAAATGGGATGGTTGGCTTTTCTCTGTGCAATACTTACTAGGTAGGAATTAATGCAAGGAAACATTACAACAGTAACTCAGCGTGAGCAGAACTATTTCTTCTGCTCATCCTTCTCTGCGGGCCAAGCAAGCCCTTAGGAATGAGAACACCTGATTTCAGTCACCAATAAACCACTCAGCGTCTTAAACGCCAAAATGAACACCTCCAAAGCAAAGGGAAAAAGAAAAAAAAAAAAGCCAAGTTAAGGCCCATTTCAAATCCGTCCCAGATTCGGCGCGTATTTTACCTAAATTTTCATCCCATGCCCGCTGAAAGTGAACCGGATTTACCGCCTCTCAGCACACCCATCCCTCCGGCGGGCACGGGGCAGGGCAAGGGACACCCAACAAAACACCAAACAAACAAACAAACAAAAAACAAAGTCAAAGGAAGCCCCGAGGGTCTCCTCCAGCCGCCGCATCCTGCCGCCAGAAGAGCTGCCCAGCCCCGGGGCAGGCAGGGAGCGCCCTCAGACGCCCCAGAGGATGGGGCGGGGGGTGAGGGGGCGCGGAGCCGGCACCGCCGCCGGGCGGGAGCGGAGCGGGGCGGGGCAGCGCCGTCTCCTCCTTCCCTCTCTCCCTCCATCCCTCCCTTCNGCGGGGCGGGAGCGGGAGCGGGAGCGGGAGGCTCAGCCGAGCTCCGTGGCCACCCCGCGCTCCGGGCGCGGCAGGAGCAGCGTGTCCGGCCGCGCTGGGCACCGCTCACGCTGGGAATCTCAACTTGCCGCCGGGTTTTTTCGGGGAACTTGGAAGGCGCGTTCGGTTCGGTGCCCCTTCCCCGCTCCCGAGGCCGGAGTTGGGCGCTGGATGCGCCCCGTTGGCACACGTAGGAGATGGCGGTGTGAGCCGGCACGCACGCGTGCCTGTGCCGGTGCCTGGGACTGTGGCTGTGNTGGCTGTGCCGGTACCTGGGACTGTGGCTGTGCCGGTACCTGGGACTGTGGCTGTGCCGGTACCTGGGACTGTGGCTGTGCCGGTACCTGGGACTGTGGCTGTGCCGGTACCTGGGACTGTGGCTGTGCCGGTACCTGGGATTGTGCCTGTGCTTGTGCCAGTGCCGCTGGGAGCTCGTGGGGTGAAAAGCCGAGTCAGGGAATGTGCCGGAGGTGTGGGATGCCCGGGGCTCGGCAGGTTTTTTGGGGGTGGCGCGGTGCTGCACAGCTTCACCTGCGTGGCACATCGCCTGTGGGGCAGCTCGGCTCGGGCGTGAACTTCAGCGGAATTCCTGAAAACACCACACACACACACTCACCTGTAATTTCTTGCTTAGAAGTAATCTTTCAAGTTAATAGGCAGAAGAGGCTGGGAGGGGATTCCCTCCGGGCTATTGCTCTGCAAGTGCTGTATTTCTTGTTGCTGTATGGCACCTTGTATTGCCTTTTAATAGCTGCTGTGAAGGATTTGCAGCCCGGGACACCAGCCGTGTCCCCAGCCTGCGTCTTGCACTCAAGTTGAGCGGAGAGGTGATTCTTGCAGACGTGTGTGTACAGAGCTGAGGGAACGAGAAACCTGGTTATATCTGGGATCTTTGACCTTTTGAGCACTAAGGAATTGTTCAAGGCCGTCGCTTGTCTGAGCCTGGATTTGACAAGACCCTGCAGTGAAATTGCTCTGGCAGAAGCAGGAGAGAACAGGCTTTGGAAAGCAAATAGATCAGCAGAGGGTGATGAGCCGGAGGGGGGGCAAGGCTCTCCCAGCCCCGGGCACTGCGTGGGAATCTTTGCCCCGGCAGAGTGGACAAAATAAATGTTTAACATCAAGTGGAGGAAAAAAGAGTTACTATTCAGTACTTGACAGCTGAGATTTGCCTTTCTCCTACTATTAATTTCCAGTATCGGCAAGAAACTTTAATATGTATCAGTGCCTGCCTTCAGCAGCCTGATAAATCTCTCAAAAGCCAATAAAACAGGCTAAAGTCAAATTCCTACTGAAGAGACGCTGATCCTGGGCTTAAACCGAAATAATCTCTGCACAGATCAGTAGTCTTTATATTTACAGATGAAAACACTAGTCCTTTGTAAAGCACAAAGGAGTGCCACCTTTTTACATCGGTAATACTTTCCATAGCGGTAACTTGTTTTATCAGAGGAATTAATGAAACACTGTTAAATGAAAAATATTAAGTCTTCCTTGAAATCACTGTCGTCTTCTGTTCAAAACATTTCTCTTTTAAATGAAGGGTAGTGTCTATTCATTCAAATGCTTTCAGTTGCATTTAGGTTAGTTTAGTAAAATCCAAACAACTATCATGTTTATTTTGGCTTTTTGACAACAGTCAGGAGGTGATTGGAGTAACGTTTTATTCATAGAGCCAGAAGGTGAGCGGTATTGTAAATTGTGTTGTTTGAAAACGGATCAGTTCAGTGCTTTGTAAAATATCACTAAAATTTTGGCACTTTTTTGTGTGTGAGTACGTGTTACTATTTATTTATTGCTACTCAATGTAATTTCTTATTCTATGCATTTGCACATCTAGTTCATATCACGTTTTCTAATGAAGGCTGTGGGGGGAAGCGCAGCAGAGCTGGCTCTGCGATCACCAGTGAAGAGGATTTTAAGAGTTTAAAAAGGACTCTGCAGCTGCAACCTAAAATTCTCTGAGCTGAGCAGTGAATACACGAGATCTAATCCTAGATACAGGTTTTGTTGTTTTATTTTTTTTTTTAAAGGATGAGAGTGAAGGAGTGCAATCAAAAACAGTTAAAAGGTCTGTGAACATTATGGTTTGACTGGTGCAGGAATGTTTGGGGGGGGCTGCAGGAATTTGGGGGGGGGCGGGGGCATTGCTTTCCACTCCTCTTGCTGCTGGTGTTGCTCAGAAGTAATACAAAAGGAATGAAGATAAAATTAACTGTATTTTGTCCAAACTGATCAAGTTATAACAAGGGAACTGTAATTCAGCTAGTGTGTCAGTTTGGATGTCATCTCCTGATTTCAGTTTCCAGTCCTGTGTGTTGTTGGCTCTGCTGACAGCGATGAGAGACAAATCTCTCTGCTGTTGGCAGGAACAGAGGAGTTCACACAGGCATAGTGACAGAACTTCCCACATAAAAATTATCCTTGCTAATATAATATAATCATCCTTTAATGAAGTGGTCCTGTGGTTCCCAAAGGATGTCTCAAGTGAAGACTACGCTTTCATCCCACTGAATTACCAGGGTATTTTGTGTGCCAGTCACACCCGTGTCTAGGTGTCACCGTAAGCCATTGCTGCTCGTCTCCTTTTCAGGCCTGGTTTTAATTTCCTTTCCACTTTTGCAGCTCAAGTCAGGTGAGAAAGAGGAAAATAAACCAAGTGAGTGCACTTATATCTTTATTTGTTGCAGAATGCCCATGATTTAAAAACTGGCGATCAATTTAGTTGACCTAAATGTCGAGCCACACTGAAAAATGTATCCTCTGAGCATATGCAGTGTTGCAGAAGTGCTGGCTGTGTTCACTGATGGCGTTTTGTGTTGGTAGTTCGTTGGAAAAGCATTCTGAGTACTTATTTTTGCACGTACTCTCTCCCTGCTTTAGCTGCTGCTGGTCGAGAGGACTTGCACTGCACTTTTCGTGTCTTCCTGACTTGCAGGCTGTAAAGGGCCTTGTTCACCAGAGTTTGAAACTCTGGCAAACACTTTGCTGCAGATCTATTAAGGATGCTACAGCATTCCCAAGTGTGGTTGAGGCTGCCTGAAACTGCTGAGCTGGC
This sequence comes from Pitta sordida, assembly GCA_013390025.1. Classification (NCBI taxonomy): domain Eukaryota; kingdom Metazoa; phylum Chordata; class Aves; order Passeriformes; family Pittidae; genus Pitta; species Pitta sordida. The sequence continues at coordinate 109,777 of WEKX01022153.1, read as the reverse complement.
ATTTCACTTCAGACGGTGTTCACAATAAGGGCACACACACAAATCCTCCCCCATCGGTCCAACTCCAAAGCTCACAATTAAATGGCCTTTGAAAATGGCAAAGAGGCTTATGAAGAATAGCCTTGATGGAAGCTAACCTTTCCTGGAGCTGCCCTTGCGTGCAGAATCGTTGATAATTTTCCGAGCTGAAAACGTTGAGAGGCAAACGCCTTTTAGCTGGAGCGAAATATCTGCAGCCTTCTTGTGTTCTGCATGTAAAGTACCAGCAAAGTCTGCCCTGGCTCGGCACGGGCACTCAACCTCTACAGAAATCACAACGACCAGGGTTCAGTTCCCTTCAAAGCCCTTGCTTTTTCTTGCAAGAGCACAGAAGTGCTGACAGCTGGGCAGCCCTTTCCTGGGTCTGGTACCAGTTGCGGAGCTGGGTCATCCCCTGCTGAGGGCATCCACACCACCTGAGTGGATCCTGCTGGGAAGGTGGCGAGCAAGAGTTAGGGTCCCTATTCACTTGACTTTTACACTCTACGGAAAGGAATATTTCGGCTAAGTTGCAACTAAGTTTAAAAATAAAGTGAAGAGGGAAATGTACCTGCCCGCAGATTCAGTCTTTGTCACTTGCAGATGAAGCAGATGTGCATCTCCAAGGTAATTAATCTTACATCATGAGTAGAAGTCTGGAATTACTGATACTAAAAATATATGAAAACAGCCAGAATCCAGTGTTTCTTTGACAATGGAAATTTTATTTAAAAGGTCTTTCGGAAAGCAGTTATGTTTTATCAGGAACAGTGAATGCCATAAGCTTAAATTGTACACGCTGAATTCACTGATGTGTGCTTAGGCCTTACTAGAAAAAAATGAAAATTAAACAATTTAATAAATTACTCATCTCCGTAATGTTGATTAGGTTTTAACCATACAAGTTTTTCACACTAATGATCCTTTTGTTCTTCTATCCAACACAGGCATGAGATTCTACAATCCTGTCTGTATTCACCTTTGCCAGACATCTGATGGCTTTTAAATATTTTCATGGGGAATCAGTTTCTTTGAAGGCTGCCAGGTTAACAGCTATGGAGTCAGAAGGGGTCTAGTTTGTCCATAGGACAGTTTGGGTCTGCCAGACTGATTTCATACAGGAAGTCAGGCATATTATTTTCAGAGGTTTCTTGTAACTGTTTGCCTAAATTCTTTTTCTCGTTCTTACTACGTGATTTGGCATACAAACCATGGTACAGTTGCTGTTCAAATATCCATCACATCTGGGGCTACCTGCCCGTGGCAAAGCAAGCCAGGTCAGGCAAGCTCATGCCTCAGTAATTACTGATATGGGGCTGACATGGAGTGCAAACAAACTGCGACCCCAGGTCTGTGGTGGGAATGTTTGGTTGGGTCTGCAGCCCATTCACCTTAGTAGCAGCATCTCTAGCTAAAAGGTTCTTTTGCGATGAATTCACTTCCTTCTTTTCCTTGCACTGCTGTTGTATCAGCAGAGGCTTCAGGTCACTGAGTTTTTAGGAACTCAATGTGTGAATAAAAGTGTTTCTGTTTTTATTAAAAAATATGCATTATAGCTTGGTATGGTATAAAGTTCTGGTGTTACATTCTCTCTGCCAAACCTGCCAACACCAAGCAGGGTGGAAAATGTGGGAGCTCAGGTGCAGGTGGCTCAAATCTTCAGATTTTCGCTTGAAGCTACCTAGTTTCTGGGAATAAAAAAGAAAAACACAAACCCCAAACCCAGGCCATGTTGAGATTTCTGAATGCAATTGCAGTCACCTCCCTTTGCAGGACTCATTTCTTAACAGAGCGAAACCAAGACTACTTTTGCTCTTCTGGTGTCCTCATCCCTTTTTCATTGCCTTCAGCCACTGCAGGAATTGGGAAGGAATGGGGATGCTGAGGTTCATGAGACAAAGCTTGTTTAAAAGCCTGTGCTCAACTAGGGCATTGCTATTGACAGCGTTTTTTCCCCTCTTAGTGCTTGTGATCCCTTTCATTCTTCCTTCCAGTTACAGAACAAATCTGGAAATATTATATATAGTAAACTGCTGAACATACAGAGGTTACTGGGGCAGTGAAGTATTCGTGTGGATCAAATAAATAGCTTGTCTTTTAAGGCCAAAATTAAATCACACTAAGAAAGCATGTCACGATTTTATTTTTTCCATGAGTAAGGGTGGTGTTGAAGTGATTCATTGGAAGTTTTACCTCTTCTCAGCCTGTAAAGGGTAAATGTGCACTTGGGAGCATCAGTGTCTGAAAAAAAGAACACAAGGACCATTTGTTCTCTCAAGCAGCCTTGTCATGTCAGTGTTCCAGGGCACAGTTGGGTGTACAGGTGCTGCTGGGTGGTGGGTTAGTTTCTTGGTGCTGGAAGGTGTGTTCTCCAGGAGCTCCACAGCGCTGTGGGTCAGGTCCTGCTCTCCTGCATATTTTCTCCCAAATGGTGTGTGTATGTTGAAACCCTGATGTCTGCTTTCAAGTGCAGAAATAACCAATATGTTTACTGGCAACTGTATGCTACACACGCGTTCCGGAATTTTTTTTATGGAGTTTCATGGTTCTCTTCTAATGTAGCTGAATTCTGTATGAACAGGACTTTATTTGCTGCAGGATAGATAAGGAGAATTTTCTTTCAAGTCTTCTACGTTAATAGAAACATAATCATGTTAGCTGTGCTGTCATTAAAAAATAAATTCATAAAAGGTATAACCTTAGGAGACATGAGTTGCTACTACACCCGCTAACACTTCATTCTGTTGGCTTTCTCATGCTGCCTGTCTTTCGGCAATGTGTTGTGTTGCAAAGCTTGAGGCTGCTACCCTCGGTGCAGAGACTGTCCAATTTACATTCTAGTCGTACTGCAACGTTTCATAACCCCGTTTCAGCTTCTCCCTGCCTTCCCAAAAGCTCTGCCGCCTGACTCTGTACAGGGACCTCCAGGGCGGGGGAAAGGGCCTGAGAGTCCGAGGGAACAGGAGGAGCAGCCAAGAGTTTGCTAAAGGAGTCTGTCAGTGCGCAAGGCATTGGCCCGAGAAGTGGTGTGAGCTGCTGGTGGGTCAAGTAGGGTGTTTCACAGGGATCTCAGTGCAGGTGTGTGGACTGAAAGGAAGAACTGGAGTGACGGCGTTGGGTAACTCTTACCTACCACATGGGAAAGCATTGAGATGGCACGGAGAGGAAAGCAGATCAAAAATACTACGGATGTCGATATATGGTCAGTTTCCATAAATGCTTTAAAAACTAAGGACTTTCAAATATCCGTCCTCTAGAGCAACCAGAGAATTACCTGTACAAAACAATGTGCCTACCAATTGCTCAAAATATTGACATATCTGAATACTTGCTGTCTTCTTAACATTAGTACTACTTTTAGTTTTGTTTAATGAGCCCTCGACTAAATAAAGTGCTCCGAGTTAATGCCTCACGTTGAAAGAAGACATGCCTGCCACTGCTGAGACCCCCCCTGGAGCAGCCCAGGATGTGGGTAGTGATCTGGCACTGCTCTGATGTGCAGCCTGCATCACTCGCTGTGAGAGGGGGAGAGAATTTTTACTAACTTTCCATCTTTTCTGTTGTAGCCATGAGACGCAAACGACCTGCTGGGATCATCCCAAGATGACTGAGCTTTACCAGTCATTAGGTAAGACGTCTCTACCAGATGTTTGGTGGCTGGGTTTGGGTTTTTTCTTTTTCAGTTGAATGAATTGTTAAGATTTACAGAGAAAATAAGCTAAAGTTAATGAAAATAGAAAGGGAGTGCTTTTATCAAGGTGAAAGTTTTCTGCGAGGGAAATATGTAAGGCAGAGTAACTCATTTCAAACATGCAGTAGAAAAAATTGTGTTTCAATTAGCACATTTGGAATATGCTCTGGGTTTACAAAGTAATTTGGGTGTATTGTTGCAAACTCTTAGACTGGGAGAGAAATTAAAAAAAAAAAAGAAATCCTCAATCTTTTTACTGTCTAATCTACTTTACAAAAAGCAGATGAAAAAATCAAACCAATCTGCTGTGAATGTTGACTTTTGGATAGTGGGAAGCCAATTGAAGCAATTTGCCAAGCTGTGTTACCACTGCTTTATTTTTAAAGCACTTTCAATACTTAGAAGGCATAGCAGCTGTCATGATGTCATTTTGAATACCCAAATTGCATGCTTATTATGACTTCAGATGTGCCTCTCTGGTGGAGGGGTTTTTTTCCATTTTTTGGCAGCTTTGAGTTTTATTAACGGAAGCACACCTATAAGATAAAATAGGTTGATCTATGCTCTAGTGTAGGCTGCTTGGCAGACCATTTAATAGCTAACTCTTCGCTTTTAATGATTCTGTTAATAAATAATAGAGGGTGTAATAAAAATAAAGCTATTTTGTTGATAGAAATATCAGTGAATATGCTGCTTTCATAAAGGAGGTTTCGTCTGGAGAGCACACATACATAAACCAGCGTTGAACGAGCCAGCTTGAGCACTAGGACAGTCAAATCTAGCATTCAGTGCAAGCTTATCTACCATGGTGAAAAATGGCTTAAATTATCACCTGCTTAAGTCTGGTTTAGCTGCTGAAAACAGTCTAATTATACCAGTTTAATCTATTTCAGGCTAACTGAGGTGTCTCTATGGTGCCCTGCAGTTAAAGGCATACTACTAAAAATATTTTAGAAAAGTTGTGGGATAAAATGAAATGAGACAGTGTGGAGATTTTTTCCTTATAGTATTGGCGGTGTGGCAGCAGTTCGTTTAAAAATTAACTAGAATACAGCTCTGTATGCCAAAAAGAGATATAAGATCTTTAAGTTCAGGCTAACCAAATGCAAAAGCAGGCAAGTATTGACTTGCCATTTAATTATAACGTATTGCCCTGTTTGTTTCCTTTATATTTCTGCTCCTAAAGTGAGTGGTTTAAAAGTTTCAGGACAAACGGTAATTGCACATGCAGACATCCCTTTAATACCGGTAGTTCTTCAAACAGTTGCCTGCTAATTGAACTGCACTCTGACTCAGCTGCCTTTGGTCCAGAAATTCAATGGTATTTCTGATACTGTCGCTGGTCAGGCTTAAAGTCCTGTTGCAACTGCTTTTCTTGTGTTAGTTCTCTGGTTCAACTAGAGTACTCCAGAATATCAAGAAGTGAAAAGGTAATAAGGGAGAAAAGTGTCCTGATGGATTCAGGTCAGCAGTTCAGAAGACGTGTGACTGCTGAAGTCAGTTTGCATTTATTTTAACTGAGTTTTATTACTGTGAGTACCACCCAAATGTCAGGAGTTTAAGATAGCCTTATTTTTTACTGCATAAAGAAGGAACATGTTCAGGCAGATTTTGTTGGGGTTTTTTGTTTTTTTTTTTTACTTTGGTTGTGAGCTTTCTTTTTCTCCTGCTGTTTTCCTTTTCAGGAGCAAGAAATGTCCAAAAAAGCTTCAGGCTGGTTTTATTTCTTTTGGAGTTGGGAGCAAATACTCGTTAATATGGAAGTGACACTGATTTTAGCAAAGACATAATATGTATTTTTATGAGTAAACTGAGATGTTCATATATGTATATGAACATGTATACCAAACAGATTAGGTAAGGTGATCCTTTGTGCAGTGCCACATAGGTGAAGCTTTGATGAAAGTGCTACTGAATAACCTACTGATATATTTTATTTTTGAACTGGGTGTAATTGTCATTGCCTAACTCTCACACAAATTGCATAATACAAGTATAACCCGTTTAGTCCTTGAACAGAACCCTTGATGTATTTTCAGTGCTTTGCTTTGCCTCAGGTCAAAACAGTAATAATGGGACGTTTGAAGTCTTTTCAGACTGTTCAGTAATATATTATCTGAGAAGATGTTATTAAAGTTGATTTTGTATTGCATACTCATTAGATCCTATTATTTTACCCCCCATTAGGATACAAATTCTGCTTCTTATTCATATGAACAAGCTAGTGAAGAGCTAAGTGTGTGTGCATTTTAAAAATCTGGTAGGAAACATGAATTCTGCAATCTTGGGTAAATGTAAAAAAGTGAGACCAAGTACATCAATGCTGTCAAGAGTTTTCATTTCCATTTTCCAACTCCTACACGAAGCCTGTAGGAAATAATTATGCTATGTGATGTAGCTCTCTATACATGCCAGTGTTCTATAATTTCCTAGGGGATGCTTATGTCTAATTTAAATTCTTACAAATTACTAAAAGCTTAATTTTTTTTAAGTGAATGAGTAAGGTGCATCCTGGCACAAGGTAACATCTCTTGTCTGCCTGTGTCTGTGAGATGCAAGAGACATTTTTCTAACAAGGAAAAGTAATACTAATTTTAATCTTCACATATCCGATTCTCACACCTACAGATTGCTGCATAACATTTTGCTAAAATAGATGAATTCCAAGTGTCAGACTTATTGGCTAATCTTTCTGCCTTTAGAGGTCTGGATATTTATAAAAATGAAGCTGGGGACATTATTTGGTACTAAGAGAAGGTAGGAATGTGCTGTGTACACTTTTGGCTGGTAGGATTGACGGTCGAGGAAGTCCTGTATCCTGTGTTCAATGGGACTGCATCAAAGACAGCGGGAAGAGCCCATAGGAAGAAATTGCAAAATAATCTGCCTCTGAAGGAAGTATTCTCAAATTCTCTTTAAGCTCATTTTCTGAGACATGGCTGGTTATAAAGATACTTGTAATAGCTGTGAAATACTTGATTGGAAATTTAATGTGTGTATCAAAAATTTCCAACCGGCTGTTCTTCTTACCAGAAGCTTTTCCTTTTAAGATACTGAAATGCTTGTTCTTGGCTGCTCTTTATTATTTAAACAATGTAGCATTTTATCAGTGTTAATGAAGCATCTACACTTCTTACTCAACTTGGCAATTTTCACTCTTCATTTAAAGTTATGGCTACTTAAAGTTACATAATATGCTGTCTGTATTGAATGAATTAATTGTTGTCAAGTCAAAGTGGCAATAGGTAGATTTTGGTGTAGATTAAATAAGAAGGAATCATTTGAATTAAGAGCACAGAGAAAACATAAATGCTCAAACTGGAAAGGTAATAAAAATTGCTGAGTCTCAAAGGTTGAGAGGCCGACAAACATCCCCTGGGTTGTATTTACACCATTATGAACCACTCCCATTTTATTGTAGCTTCGCTCTGAAAGTCTTCCAAGTGCTGAGAACTGCTCCAGCTGCTTTTCTTTCCAAAAGGAGTTCCTCTGCTGCAGATGTGCTGTTTTTACATGGTTCTTTTACTGCCCCCTTACAAATTTCCTCATCCTTCATGATGACTCCAGGGCATCACTGAAAAGATGTGTTATTTCACTAGCTTGGAGAGCAAGGACCTTCGTGTAAGAGGAGAGATGGGAAGGGCAGGAATCAAAGTGATCTGGAGTAGCTTAATTTTTTCCAGATTATATTCTGAAAGTGAGTATTTAATGTCAGGCAGTTTAGCTCAGAATAGCTAAATTTTGCCTTTAAGATGAAAATTACTCTATCCTTCGATGTGATGGCCCAGGAGGACGTGGCCTGTTGTGCCATACTGTTAGTGTCACCCTCCTCCAGCCTTCCCATGTCGTGTCAGTACGAGTCTCCTCGAGGTGCAAAAACTCACCACGAGCAGTAATTGCAGTGGCAGGGTGCCGTCAGAAATGTTGCCATGTGCATCTGTTTATCAAGCCTAATTCACCAAGGCAAGACAAGAGGGTGAAAACCGCCCTCGCCCTTGCAGACCTCAGTGCCCTGGTGACAGCTCTCCATCTAATTTGGAGGGATGGGGGGGCAGTTCTCTGTGGATTTCGAGAAGGAATGTGAGAGTTGCTTAACACAAGGTGAGAGAATGCTGGAAGGTACCTCTGAGCCTCCTCTGGGCTTTTGGCAGCAGCTGCCGTGCTGCTGTTGTGGCTGGCTCCTGTTGTGCAGCAATGTCAGCTTCTAACTCCCAGTGACTCAGGTGGATAAATTTCATCCTTTTTGGTTTGTGTATTTTGATTTGTCCTTCTGAAATGCTGCCTGAAGAGGCTAAGCTGCCCCTCTCTGTCATTAATTTTTTATTAGCAGCTACTAAACTGTGTATTTATTATGAGGTTTTATTCATATTCAACTAATTGTTTTTGATGCCTGTACTAGTAAGACCTGTACCTGTTGCACACATCAGTCATTTGATTTCTACTGAAATCCAGTGAAATGATACACGTGGCCTTTCTTTAAAGGTTGCTTATTCACTGATGTCCTTTTCAAGCTAATTTCAGAGAACACGTTTGGTTGGGTTCTGTCAGCCTTTGATTGTAATCAGACTTAGAGTAAGTTGTCTTTCTGATTGTGATTGTGTCCTCTGCTGCATCCACCTAACAGACAATAAATATAACTGTGGCAGAGAGGTGGAATTCAGGTGATAGAAGTTAACCTTCCATCCCTTGAGAATGAAAGTATGGATGTATTAACAGTGAAGGAGGGTGTTCGAGAGAGAATGAATTAGTGTCCTTTTATGGAATAGGTGACCAATATGGGAACATTTTGCTTAAGATAACTGTACTCTTGGTTTGAAAATGGACACCTTTTATTAATATTTTTTGAAGTTGCTTGTAGTTAATTTATTTTAGGATTCCCCAGTATGAATGCTTCTTCTCAAGCATACATGAAGGGTTCCTGACTTTTCTGCCTGCATACTCCATTCACATCCCAAGCCCATAAAGCCGTGTAACCCAGGTGTACATCTTACTCTTTGTTACATTTTCGGGTTTGCTGGCTGAAGAAAAGGCGTGATGCCTCACTTGTTCTGGTTACAGCTGCGCATCTCCATGCAATGAGAAGCATTGTGGTGTCCTGGGTACCTCCCACTTCGCTATTTTGAAGAGACATTATTGGCTCTTTCACTCAGTGGGACAGGTCCAGTGTAACATGCTGTGTCATTTCATGGCAAGTGGTTAAGCTGTACATAAAATAACAGTTTACTGTTATTTATTGTCAAAGCAGTGTAGATTATAGCATTAATTATTGTTATAATAAAAGTCAGTGGCCAAGACTCAACTGATATTAAGCAGCGTTATTTGATTAATTTCTTTCCTTTGTGCATTTGTCTCATTTGCATTTTAAAATTACAATTCCTAAAGAGGCAATATATGTCACTGTAGAGCATTATTAAAAGATTTAGGTACAGGTTTTGGGCAGCAGGAAGAAACCCAGCATTCTTATCAGCCTGCCAGGGAATCTCAGTTGCATTGGAACAGTGTGAGGTGAACCTTCTGGGCAAGTCAAGAGTGCTGTTAATGTCTGATGAAACATGAAAGCTTAGTGGCTGGGAGGGGAGTTATGGCCCATTCAGGACTGTCCGGTAAACAGGTTTTATCCTCCATTGTCAGAGACAACAGTGAAATGTAATTCCCAGAACAGGTTATCCACTGCAGGCAATGTATTTATGAGCAATCTATGAGCATGTCACAAGCTATGGTTTAGTAAAACTCAGGTGTTGAGGTATATCACTCTAGGTTTGTGTCTTCTTTCTTTTTGCAACTCAGAGTTAAAAAAAAACCCTCAGAACTTTGTAAATCTTATCAAATGAAGATGAGTATTTGACCTGATGGCATCTAATTTCTTTGAAAGAATTTAGTTGTTAACTTACTAAATTTTAATCACCTGAAGCATGTAAGTGGCTCATTTCAGCTAGATGGGGTCCACACAATGAGAATATTGCTATCCATAAAATCAAACAGTTTGTCCTCATTAATTGGAAAAGCAATTATAATAACATTCACAATAATACAAAGAGGGAGCCCTCTTTAAAGTAAGGAACAAGGTGATTTCCAGGTAGAAAGGCCTTTCTGAGACGCCTTCGAATTACATTGTGGGAGAAACAAATTATCTGATCAGCCCTTGACCGGAGGTAGTCTGGCCTATCCCAGAGCTTTGAAACACTTGGTGAGATTAGTCTGTCCTAGAGGATAGTATGTTAATAAATAGAATGTCCCACTCCCTCAGCACTCTCAGCAGTGGCAGCAGCTCTAGTGAGGTTAGTCTGTATGCAGTAAGACTCAAGAATATGAGAATCTGCTTTTCCTCTTAAAATAGTACTCATATTCCAATGTAAAATCTGGAATTTAGCATGGGAGGATTTAAAAAATCAAACAAACTACAAGATCTTATTTCTTGGTGTTATGTCAGTAGTCGGTGAGACATTGCAGCAGGTGGTTTGAATCACTAACCACTTCTCAAATGAGTGGGTTTTTTAACCTGGTTATCCACTAACAAAAGGATCTGCTACAGTATAGGTAATTGCTGTTTTTTCTAGAATACTGTAGAAATAGAACATAACTCTTACCTTTTGAGATTTTTCAGTGTGCAGAATTATGCAGAAAAGGTTAGAATTTAATTATCTGATCATCTTTCCTTAATATTTCTTATTTGAGTTATTCCTGTCAGCAGTCTGAAGTCCCCTTCATTAAAGCTGCATTTGTAACAAAAGTGCTAATTCTTGCTCAATGTTATCATATATTAGATGTTGTAATACGTTATATGTCATTATATATATAAGGATATATATTCACTTGAAGAGAGAGGTCATTCATGACTGAACGATGGGAAAATTATGATTTCTCTTTGCTTGGGGATATAAATATGTCACCCAAATGCTCCCCCTCAATCCTTTCCTCTGTCTGTTCGAGTTCAGGGGCCAGGTGACCTCTTCCACTGTATCCTTGTTTCAGGCCATAAACATATTAAGCATTTGAGCAGTTACACTTATTATTCAAAGCTTGAAAGTTACCTTCTGAGCAAGGAGGAGAGATAGTATTATTAAACAACTTGAAGAAGTTTCACAATACTCCAAGGGCTCTCAGGCCTCTGACCACCCTGTTTTGATGATGGGACAGTGAATACTTTCTAGGAGTGGGAGGAGAGGGCTGTAGGAAAACTTGTGGTACACTGAGCTTCCCAACCTGCTCCAAGGTGATGAAAGCTTTGGAATCAAGGCCTAGTGGGTCCCGACTGTTTTAGTGGGCTGCTGGAGAGTGGAGAAAGCATCGTTTTTTTTCTCTTAGGACTCAGGAAGGAAAAAAACCCAAACCAACAATCCCAGAACACAGGGGAAGAGGAACTAGTGGTGTTTACATAGGCCTTTGGGGGGTTGCTGCTGCTTGAGCCTCTTTCCTTCCTTCCTCCTCTGCCCATTCCCAGCACGAGCTGCTGGCTTGTGACCAGGCAGTGCTGTGAGCTGTTAGGGGTGGTATTACCTCCAGCCCCCTGTCCAAGTGTCATTCCCTGACAGTCTTAGGTTCTGTCGTTCATTTCAATGGGGTCACATTCAGCAAGGGAAGTGTTTTGAACCCAATTAGTAAGGGCCTGGGCTCCCATCATTACTACACGGGGCATTTCTTCCTGCAGCAGCTCCGGGGGAGGAAAGAAACCACTGGCGGTTTCCTAGGCACAGGGAGGCGAAAAGTGAAATCATTAAGATCCAGTGACCTTATGTGACTGTCACCACTCTGTAAGAGAACTGTCCATCAGGAGCATAGACGTGGTGGCATAAGGAAGGCAGAGGTGAGCAGTTGACATGGGGACAGTAACTGGGCACGGGCTAATCCTGGTAAGAGCCGTGAAGGTGGGAGTGGAGTTGTGTGATGGCTGTGCTTGGCCTTGGCATACAGAGCCAAAAGATTAGCATTGCTGCTACTTTCCCAAAACCTGAGATGAGGGCTCTGAAACGAGCTCCTGACATTGCTGCTTCATCATTTAGAGCAGATGCTCCTTGGCAGCAGTGTCGTTAAAGTTGATAATAAATTCAGCGTGTATTACATCCACAGGAAAACAGATGTAAACTGTAGCACTTCCAGGTTTAAATGTCTTCATGCATTGTACTTTCTGCCCTGATCGAGGCCTGAAATATGCATATATATTTACTCACATTTCTCAAAATGTAAATAATAAATAGATTAGCTTCTTTCAGAATACTCAGGGAGAATTTCTTCATTTTTGTCAAATGCTGGCCATAATACTCCTTTCCAGAATATAAGTGTAGATTTACAACAAGGGTACAAAATTCAGCTGAACTCATAGTGTGTTTGTGAGAGACTGCTTTATTAATTTCTGTTTAAGACAAATTAAGTCACTTTATTTAAACTGCTCCCTGGATTCTACACCACATAACGGACCTGTGAGTATGATGGTGGGAGAAAGAGATGGCAGGAGCAATAGGCAGGACAACTGCCCATTAAAATGGTGTATGAAACTGTTCAAAGAAAAAGGAATTGTATGCAAAGCTGAAACTCTATTTTCTGCTCTAAGACATTTTTCAGAAACATTCCACAGCTTTTGTTAAGGCATAAAAAACTATTGCTCATTCAGAACAGCTTAATTAAAATTAATGTAATTGAGACTTTATTCCCTCTGCTACACCTGTACAGCATTATAAATGATGTTGAGATAGTTACAGCCAAGCTACCACATTTTGAACAGCTTTATAGCACCTCAGCTCACACACCAGCTCGTGTTTTCCTGTTTTTCATCATATTCTTTCTCTAAGAGTCTGCCAGGCTTAGAGGCAGCTTATTGAGCTAAATGGACCTTTATTTTGGGCTGCAGCATTTTTTTCCAAATGTTCTTTTTCTACTATTTAAATAGTGATTAACATTTTCTAAATGCTTTCCCATCATTAATTCCTTAGGCTCCCTGGGTTTCATCGGTAAATTAAATACACTCAGCAGTGTTGTCGCGTGCTGAAACTGGCTGGCACAAGCAGTGAGTGCATTTCTGTGCTAGAAAGCCCTTAAATTGCAAGATGCCAAGTGATCTCTAAGGAATGATCCCTAGGCTGCACAGGAGTGACTGTGCCCAGGAAGGAGTTGAGTAGGTGACAGGGCCAAGAGGGGTCTTCGCCCCCGCAGTGTCCTGGGAGGTTTTGCAAGCCATGGTTAAACTGTGCCCTGGGGACTTGTCCTGATGTCCTTATTTTGTTTAACACATGAGGAGTTCTCTAGCAAAAGTCATGCCAGACAGTGTGTTCCTAGCCAGATGCCATTGCCTGGGATGTTGTTGCAGCCCACTGGCTCCCTGCTACTTTTCAGGTGGGAACCTGGGAACTCACCTGGCTGGGTGAGCTGGCTTCCCTCCAAGGAGGCTCTGCATCTCAGGGCTAAGCTGGGGCCTGCTTAGGGAAAAAGCACAAAAGTTTAATTGGAACTTTTTTTAGTTTTTTTTTTTTTTTTTTTTCTTTAGGAGTCACCTGTTTGTTTCCCAGGCAGGTCTCTTCTCTCCGAGCTGCCTTCATGCTGTCTCGCTGGTGCATTAGGCACACAAGGAGGAGTTTCAGGGTCTTATCTCCCTCATAATTCCTTTGGTGTGAACGGCTCTGTGGTATTTTCAGACATACTGCTGCAGTCACTGATGTTGTCCTTTCAAGTGCTCTTACGTTCAGTGCCTTTCAGTGAAAGGAAGTAACGCTTTAGGACTTACTGTTTTCTTTTTACATGGTTGGTTGTCAAGTTTTGAGGGCTTTTGCTCAGTATATTTTCTAATGTACTTTTTTTTTCCCCTCTGTTCTTCTAACCAATGAGTATAATCTTCTAGTTCAACATAGCAACGTCTTTATGAGTCTGGTTATTTCTGCATTGTAAAGCTGATGTTTCCTTTCAATATTGCCCCCCTGCAGCTGACCTGAACAACGTCAGGTTCTCGGCGTACAGGACTGCCATGAAGCTCCGCAGGCTGCAGAAAGCTCTCTGCCGTAAGTATCTGCCTGTGCCTCACCTGCTGCCAGGAAGACCAATGCACAAGTTTATTCACAGCTTTCAGAAGCAGAAAAATACTCACACACATATCCCCAGCTCTGCCTGGTACATGGAAACCTCTCACAGAATCACAAAATATTCTGAGTTGGAAGGGTCCCACAAGGATCATCGAGTCCAACTCCCAAGCGAATGCCTGTACAGGGTTTGAGCCCACAACTCTGGTGCTAATCTCAGGGTCATGTCCCCATAATTTTTTTTTTTTTTTTTAATATAATGACCTAACTCCCTATCCCATCATCCCATTATCTAGACCATGTCACTGAATTCCTCATCCAGTCTTTCCTTAAGCACCTCCAGGGAGGGCGACTCTACCACCTCCCTGGGCGCAGACCATTCCACTCAGATGAAGGATCTTCTGCTGCATTTGGTTTTCATGGTCCTTACGAATCCGCAGTGCTGGTGGTCTGCAGAGCTGTCCTTTGTAAGAGCAGCAGATCAGAACCAAATCTTAACATCTCCTACATATTTCTTTTTATTACAGTCTTTAGCCAAGTATTTTCAATGTGCTCAGTACTGGAGCCGTATCCTGTGTCAGCCACAGCTTCACAGCCGAAAGGGACAGGACTATCCTTGTGAGTCCCTTCCAACTCATAATATTCTGTGATTCTGTGACTATAGGATGGTGGGAACAGTGAGAGCTCTAGTGAAATAATCACTCCAGAGCTGGAGTTGTTAATGGTTTGCTAAGTTGAATCTTGAGCCCTGAGGGGTTATTGCCTTTAAATGAGATCATCACAATAAACATTTAGCTTCATTTTTCCCCAGCTTTGTGTTGAGAAGTCTCTCATCAGCTGTACATTAGTGGTGTGCATGTTCTAACATTCTAATTCTCTCAACTGCTCTATGGTGTTCTACTTGTCACTGGAGTTACATTTCCTTTTCAGCTTATTGTAACCTGATAGCTAAATAATTTGCTCAGAGTTTAGTTGATAAGCCAGTCAGTTGCCAAAGCAAGCAGTTTATTAGGCAGTCCAATGGGGAGGATTATTAAGGTATTTTAGCATTCACTATTTAGCATTTAATTACAGGGTTAAATTTCTGACACAGTTGCAAATGTCTCCACTGTTCATTTATCTCAGGTTTGGATTTGTGCTCACACGCTTTCTGGAACTGTGTCAAACCTCGGTATTTTGAGTATGTTTACTTTTAGGCTTATGAGCACGGATGAATTCCCCTAAAAAACAGACTTAATTTCTGAATGTGTAAAAAAATAGGGAAAAAAGAGGAAAAAGTAAACAGTAGGTGGATAGTTTTGTGACTTAATGTAAGATTTCAACATGAATGTAGTAACATAGAAGGAGTTACGATGATCAGAAATGTAAACATCTTTCCATGGTACAGCACTTCTGGCTCACTCACTGTGAAAACGTGGTATAAGGAAACCAGAGTCACATGCAGTGAAAAATATTCATAATCAGTGCAACACTGATAAGAACTAAAATTTTTGGAATTACAGGTTTCACTAGCTGAAAGTGCAGAACTTTGGATCCCATTTCATCAGAATATCCCGAGTTGGAAGGGACCCACAAAGGTCATTGTGGTCCAGCTCCTGACCCTGCACAGAACATTCCCAAGAGTCACACCATGTGCCTGAGAGTGTTGTCCGTGCAGTTCTTGAACTATGTCAGGCTTGGTGCTGTGACTACTTCCCTGGGGAGCCTCTTCTAGTGCTCACCCACCCTCTTGGTGAAAAACCTTTTCATGCTATCCAGCCTAAATCTTGCCTGACACAGCTTCATATTCCCTCGGGTTCGGTCACTGATCACAAGAGATCAGTGCCTGATGCTCCTCTTCCCCTCACGAGGAAGTTGTTGCTGCAGTGAGTCTCCCCTCAGTCTCCTCTTCTCCAGGAGGAACAGACCAAGTGACCTCAGCTGCTCCTCATACGGCTTTCTGTCAAGGCTCTTCACCACCATCATGGCTCCCCTTTGGACACGCTCTAAGAGCTTTATATCTTTCTTATTTTGTGGTGCCCCAAACTGCCCACAGTATTCAAGGTGAGGCTGCACCAGTGCAGAGCAGAGTGGGGCAATCACCTCCCTCAACAGCCTGGTGATGCTTTGCCTGATGCACCCCTGGACACAGTTGGCCGTCCTGGCTGCCAGGGCACTGCTGGCTCATATTCAACTTGCCCTGGACCAGGACCCCCAGGACCCTTTCTGCACTGCTGCTCTCCAGTCTTTCATTCCCCAGGCTGTACATACATCCTGGGTTGCCCTATCCCAGAAGCAGAATTTGGCACTTGTCCTTGATAAACATCAAACAGTTGGTAATTTCCCAGCCCTCTAGTTTGTGGAGGTCTTTCTGCAGGGCCTTCCTGCCTTTGAGGGGCTCAACAGGTCTTCCAAATTTCATGTCAGCAACAAGCTTAGTATCCCTTCAAGTCCTGCATCCAAGTAATTTATGAAGCTCTTGAAGAGCACATGGCCTAAGATGGAGCCCTGCAGAGCCCCACTAATGACAGGTCCCCAGTCTGATGTCACCCCATTCACTATTACCCTCTGTGCTCTACCTGTGAGTCATTAGGTCACCCATCACATGATGTGTTTATCCAGCTGTGTGCTGGACATCTTGTCCAGAAAGGTGAATATTTTCTCCAGAAGGGTACTGTGAGTGACAGCATCCAGAGCTTTACTGAAATCCCCAAAGATTATGTCAACTACCTTCCTTTGGTCAACTAGGTAGGTTACCTTGTCATAACAGGAAATTAACTTTGTTAAACAGAATCTTCCCCTCATGAACCCATGCTGTGTGTGACTGATGACTGTGTGATTGTTCAGGTGTTTCTCAGTGTCTGATTCCCACCATTAAATGCCTGGCAAAACCAAGGCCAGACGTGCTGCTGCCCAAGGCCGAGCGCATCAGTGCCTCTGATAATGTAGTTGAGAAAAGTGGGAGAGGAGACTGCTGCACAGCAGCGGCTGGGAAAGAAGAGTAAGGATATGTGAGAGCAGCACCCCTGCTGACACCAAAGTCAGTGCAGAAGGTGGGGAGGAGGTGCTCGGGGTGCCAGAGCTGAGATTCCTCTGCATCCTGTAATGAAGGCTATGGTGAGTCAGCTGTGCCCCTGCAGCCCATGATGCTTCACAGTGGAGCAAATATCCACCTACAGCTCATGGAGGAGCCCATTCTGGAGCAGGTGGGTGCCTGAAGGAAGCTGTGACCTTCTGTGAAGCCCATGCTGGAGCAGCTCCTGGCAGACCTGTGGACCCATACAGAGGAGCCCATGCTGGAGCAGGGTTGCTGGCAGCACTTGTGACCCCATGGAAGTGACCCATGTTGGATCAGTCTGTTCCTGAACAAATGCAGCCTGTGAGAGGGACTGATGCTGGAGCAGTCTGTGAAGAACTGCAGCCTGTGGAAAGGACCTGTGTTGTGGAGCAGTTTGTGGAGGACTGTCTACTGTGAGAGAGACCCCACGCTCGAGCAGGGGAAGAATGTGAGGAGTCCTCCCACTGAGGAGGAGGCAGTGGCAGCAACATGTGATGAATTGACCACAGCCCCCACTCCTTGTTGCCTTATGCCACTGCAAGGGAGGAGGTAGAGAATTTGGCAGTGAAGTTGACCCTGAGAAGAAAGGAGAGATTAGGGGATGTGCTTTAAGATGTAAGACTTTTTCTCGCACTATCCTGCTCTGATTTGATGGGTAATAAATTCAATTAATTCCCCTAGGCTGGGTCTGGTTTGCCCATCATGGTAACTGGTGAGTGATCTCTCCCTGTCCTTACTTTGATCCATGAGCTTTTAGATATGTTTTCCCTCCCCTGTCCAGCTGAACAAGAGTACCAGAGCAACTTTGGTGGGTATCTGGCATCCAGCCAGGGTCTGTCAACCTGCTACTACTTTGCAGTGTGGTATTGTAATTATGCACTGAAGTCAATTCATCTCTTGGGGTTGCGCTTAGGTAAATTTACAGAGAATTTATGGTTTCAGAGACATGCAGTGGCCCTTACATTGATTACTCTAGCACATTCTTCATACTTGTATCTAAGGAAAAGTATTTGAGGAATTTGGTTAGCAGTCTTTGTTCTTACAAATATTTTTGCCTGGAGACACCATCATTGTATTTGTGTTTTCTATCATTTCACTGTCACTTGTGAACTCAGTTTAATTAGTGTGTTGGTTTTTTTTAAACGCCACAACTCATTACAAAATTCTTTTTCTGTTTTTTGGCACTAGTAGAATTAGAACACAGTGCTGAGTTTCAGGGCTTGTGTGCAAAGCCGAAATCCCACTTGCAGTAGGTGCTGCTTTCAGCTCTTTACAGTTTTAAAATTGCACAAGTTTTATATACATATCTATATATATTCTTCTGCAAGCTTCCTAGGAAGCAGAGCAGTTTTGTGTGTGGAGGAACACTCTAAAAATGTGTGCACAGTCGAAGGCCTGCAGAAGTAAAGGTACAGCCTATTTCTCAGTGGCAAGAATAGAATCACTTTAAAAAAGGAACTATACTTAGTCATTTTCAGTTCATAACTCAGCCCAGTCAACATTAAGACACTAGGATATTAAGCCTAATGAAGAATATGGAAAATACCAATGCTCTACAAATAAATGCCTGTGTATTGTGTTACCTTAGAAGAATCTAGTGTGTGACTCTATGATTTTAGCCTTCAAGAGTACCATGAGCATTCCAGGTGTAACTATTGCACCAAATTTTTTTAAAATTTATGTTTTCCTTTGATAATCACATCAAAGCATGATGACTTCCTTGTTTTGCTACTGTTAAAGATCTGATCTTCAAGTGCAAACCACATCAGAACATGATGATGTCAGTAGAATGAGATGTATTCACAAAAATTTCTTGGAGATGCAGCAAAAGAAAATGTTCAAGAACTTCTGTTAGGGTTATTTTCTTCTTTAATTTTGTGCAGGATAGATTAAATATATATTTTTTAATGTGTCAGCCAACATCAGCAGGTTACAGACGAGATGATCTTGAATTCTGGGAGGACTATTAATACTTTCTGTCACCACCTACATGTTGAGTTTTACCTGGGTTCAGTCTGTGACCTCCACAGCATACTTTTTTCTGCTTGTTAATTGTCACTTCTATCCTTCAACTGATTACTTATTCCAGGTTATTTTATATTCTTTGCCTGCAATCTGACCACAGGTTGTTGTCTAGTTACAGAGATTCTAAAGTTTTATATGTTGCCTTAGAGGCCAAATAAATATTTATATAGATGATTTAGATTTCAAAATAAAATGTTGTGACCAGTTTTGGAATTCTAAATAGAAAAAAGAGTGGCAGAGAACCCACAAAAAGTGCAAAGCATGAAGTTGTATGGTTTATTTCAGTTAAAATTTTACAAGTTGCTGAATGACACCAAATATTCAATGTATCTAATTGTGAATTTTGTCTCTTGAAAGTCGGTCATTCTTGTGTCCTCCATGTTTTCTTTTAGGAAAGAAAGACGTAGTTCCATCTTCTGGGAGAGGACCCCTCCACATTTCTTAAATCTTGATGGGAAAGATGCAGGAGAAGCTTAGTGTGGCAAAGGCCAGAGCCTCCCTTTTTGCCATAAAAAAGAGGTTCCCTAAAGCAGAGCATAGTGACAAGCACTTTTTGCTTGTTAGGAGATGATCATGTGTTATTAACTTCAGGAGAGGACAGGAGGTTGATGAGGAGTGGGCTGAAAGGCTTTTCAGAACATGCTGCTTATTAGTGGGAAAAGCTTTCACAGAGTGGAATGACCCGTGTTTAGCAATAGCTGCATATATAATTAAGCTGTCACTCAGATGCCTGGGGGGTTCATTTAATTACCATTGATTCATAGTCTCAAAGGAACTGAGAGTTCAGCCTAAAGCTCAGAGTTAGAGGTGTTGATAAGGCTATGTTCTATTTTCAATTTGACTAATAAATTCTTAAAAGAAAAGCGGCTTTCTGAGACTCTCAGATGCTTTTGCAGGATATAACACAGCTGTTAGAATAGCTGTATTTTATGTGCTACTAGGTTAACCATAATATTCAAAAATACTTTCTTTTAATACATATCTATATGGTAATGTTGCAAAAAACTAAAATACCTGTAAAACTGCACAAAATCATAGATTTGAAGTTAAATTTCTCAGTTTAATAACAGGGATAGCATTCCAATCTTTCCCTGTTCACTCTAGCACTAGGTATGTCAGGCCCCAGAGGATGAAATTTTCCGAAGTGCTTAAGGGATTTAGTAGCAGAAGTAAGTCCCTATTGATTTCCAATGAAATGTATACTCCTGAAATTCTTTTGGCCATTATGAAATCCCAGGGTATTGTCCATGCAGCATTACCAAGCAGCCCTATGGGCAGCTAAAGTATTTCTCATCTCCCAGTAGGACATCAAAGGGGCAGTTTCATCCTTAGTAAAATAGGATACTCAAGTGTGAATTTGGCAAATGTGCCCTTAAGCAGGATCCAGTTCTAAAAAAATTCCTGTGTGATGTTCTGCATTTAGCCTCTGCGCATTAGGGAGGTTTTTTGACATTATGAAGAGATGTTGCTTGACAGAACTCAAGAAAGCACAATTTTATTCCAATGAGAGAACAAACGGTCTTGTAGTTGGGTCAGTTCATTTTTCAGTTTTGTGAAAAATTTCCTGGATGATTTTGGGTAGTTCATTTTGGACCAGATGCTTCTCCCTTGGGACATACTGAATCGTGCTGCACTTTGACTGTTCATGGTATGAGCAGGATTAACAGCATCTGGGCTTTAACATCCCCATTGCTCACACCCTGGAAATTCACTACAAAGAGTTAAAAAGGATTTTTCATGTGGCTGCAGGAAGATCTGTGTCAAGCATCTTGTGTTTCTGATTTCCTTTGTTCTTATTCTTGTTTTACTTTGTAAACCAACATCCCATAATTTCGTGTCCCCGTAAGTGTGATGATGCTGCAGGTGATCCTACTATGCAGAGGTTAAGTGCTGAGAAAGGAAAGTTCTGTTTTGCCTTGGACATCCTGATTTCAAAGTGCTACTGACTTAAATTGGAATGAAAGTCAAGTTTTTAAATGTCTGTGACAAAGAACTCTTGTACGTTGATTAATAAACTTAAATGTGTCTTACTCTGTAATGTCATGGAGGTATTTATTACTGTAATAAACTCTTTAGAATTAAAAATTGATAACTTTAGTTAATAAATACTGAAATGGGCTATTTAATATTTCTGGAACCTTCTTTTCCCGGTTCTCTCCAGAGGAAAAGTAACAGAGAGGTTAATCACAGTTCAATTGTGATTTCTTTGTATATTCCTTGTGGAGTTTGGTTCGATTAAGCTCATTTGACTTCTGTAAGGAATGGACAGCACATCTCAGGAAAACTGATGTACTGTGTTGAGAGCAGATTTGGTGGATGCAGTAATCAAATATTGTCCAGTCTGTAGGAACATAAAGCGTGAAATACGTAATTTTTGCTTTATTTATGTGTAATATTTCCATAGAATCCAAGATCATAAGAGATACTTCACAGCTAAAAATGAAACAGATGCACACTGGTCTCTAAGACCCCAGCTGAATAAACAGTGCATTTGTAGGAGTCTTGAAACCAGTCTTGCATGTGACTTTCAGAGGACAGAAAGTGTCCTCTGGCCAGGCACGTGAGCCAAGTAAAGTGTTCTCTTTACTTTTTGGATGTAGGTAATACAACCACAACTGTTTCTCTTCAATCTTTTCTGTGTTTGTTTGTTGGGTTTTTTTAATTCCAACAGTGGATCTCCTGAGTCTGTCTGCTGCGTGCGATGCCTTGGACCAGCACAACCTCAAACAAAATGACCAGCCGATGGACATCCTGCAGATCATTAACTGCTTGACCACCATTTACGATCGACTGGAACAAGAGCACAATAACCTGGTCAACGTTCCTCTTTGTGTGGACATGTGCCTCAACTGGCTACTGAATGTCTACGACACGTATGTCTGGGTGCTCTGGACATGGGGTGCTCAGGAGCTTTCCCAGTAGTAGCAGGGAAGGGGGAAGGGGTAACGAGCTGTCTGCCTCATTATGACACAGATGATGGCTTGGAGCTGAGAAAAAATGGTAGCTGAAGTGAAAGTTTAATAAACCTAATGGTTTAATGGCTGCATTTAGCTGAATCAATACAGCCCCTGGTTAGGCTTACAGTCCCAGATTCATTAAGCTAAGCAATGAGAGAGCTAGAAAGAAGAACTTCTTAGTCANGCAGAGGTGGTTGAGTCGCCAATCCTGGATGTGTTCAAGGGGAGGCTGGACGAGGTGCTGAGTGATATGATTGATTATAGGTTGGACTAGATGATCTTCAAGGTCCTTTCCAGCCTTATCTATACTGTGATATTTCTGTGTTCAGACCAATTCTGTGACTGCATGTCTGCAGTAGGTCATGGCTTTGTGTGGCTTCTTAATTTGTTTAAATAAGTTCAAGAGAATTACCAAGAAGCAACAGAAAGAACACCATCATATAAACTCTTGCGTGTGTCTGTACTTCTGGATGTTAAGCATTTTTAAGTATGCCAATTGTCTATCAATCGTTCTTGTTCAAATCTCTAATCTAATGTGCTTACAACCCTTAGCAGTCAGGAGATTTGAGAAATATTTAATTCAAAACCTAATTTTAAAAAGTGTACCTGTAAGTGTAAATACAACAGGCTAAATTTACCTAAGGAAAATAAATGGATTTTCCTGTTCAGTAGGTTAATGATATTGCTTGTAATGCATAGGCAAATTCCAACAGGCATTTGTAAACTAATTTTAGAATAAGCCGTTATGTAAAAATGCTATTGGAAGTCTATTGTTTGCATTTTTAAGGTTTTTATCAGCTACTTTCAAGCAGACATGCTCATTACTGTGGCAGAATCAACATTTACCTATAGAAATGAAAGGGCACGGGACAATTACTGTATTTCCATTGTCATTTTGAACGATATTGAAGTGAAGTGGCATAACATCCATCTTTTACCACTGCACTGGAGCTTTGGTGATGATCTAAAAAAAACAAAACCAAAAAAACCACAAAACCCCCCAAACCCAACAGATTTGTACAAATCCTGTTTCCTTACAGGATCACCTCTAATAAGCCAGTTTTTTATGACATCCTCTGCAGCAGCTGCAGTATCCTGTGAAGTGGATTACCCAGATTACTTGGCATTTCTTGTAGCATCCCAGTACAGAGTGGGAGTACCTGTATATTCATTTAAGAGCCAGGTTTTATTTCTTTAATCTGCTTTGGTTTCACAGAACTCTGATCCACTTCTGAGTTATCATCAACCATAAACATATAAACTAAGACACCCAGTTAGTGAAAAACAAAAAAGATGTGCTAGGGACATTAATCTGTATCAGCCACGTTAGAAGCAGAGAGGGAACTAAAGGTCATTCCAGAGGCTGCTCCTGAGCTGATCTGTCCGGTTTAGAGTTGCTGTGTCCAGTCTAGGTTTCTTCATGTTGCACTGTGCTGCAAGTACGACATTAGAAATTATAATTATCTGCCTCCAGGCAATTCCTTGGGTAGGCTTGGGAGCTGCATATTGCAGGACACAATGAAACACAGAGGTGTTTTATGTGTGAGGAGAGCTCGTAGCCATTTTACCAAAATTCAAGTTTGAGTTACACTGGCTGGAGAGGTGACCTTGGTGTTACATGTGTTTGGTTTTCATTGTAAACTTAGCAGGCAGAGATCAACCAAAGTGCAAAGCAGTACTGGAGACATTTAATTAAACGTACTGATTCTTTACTTTTCTTATAATTGAAAACTGTCATTTGTAAGGATATTAATCAAATTCACAGTCGATGACTGATCTAATTATGAGCACAACTCTGCAAATCGAGCACATTTTGGATTTGTTTTAATTGATCAGTCACTCATGCTCATTTGCAGTAGCATGCTAAATTATTGGTTTGACTTGGGAGGAGAGGAGAGTGAACTGAACAACTCATGATTCATACAAGTTTCAATTTAATATGCCTTGCAGAGAAATCATCATTCTACATTCTTCTCTTGTATAATTTGCATGAGCCTGGTATTCATCAGGAGGAGTTTCTCAGGGCACAGATGATAATTAATTTGGAAAAGATTTGAGGGAGAGGAGTAAGAGGAGTGGAGTGTGGAAAGCATAGGTAAACAGCAAATGCTTATTCATAATGGAAAGCACAAGATTCCTTAGTAAAAGCTTGCAAATTCTAAATTGGGCTTTGTCCACCAGTTTGTGTCTTCGCCTTCTGTGGGATTTACAGGGGGCATGTGTGGGTAAATGAGTACTGCTGGCACCATAATGCTTTCATAGGATTAAAAAGACAATGTCCATCATCATTGAAATGATACAGCCTGATACATGACCAGGGCATGCCTCTGCATGGTTTATCTTATTCCCAGTGGTGGTCTGACTGGTGATGCTTCAATGCTGTTGATTAGGCTCTGTTTCAAAAATGTTGGGTTTAGGCATTAGCTTCCTATCTTGTATATGTCTTTGTTTGCAATAGATGTTACGTATTTGAAATGCTATCAGAAATAAAAGTCTGGGAGGGAGGGCAGCAACTGGAAGTAAATTGAGTTAAACCAGATGACTGAGAGAAGATGTGAAGGTTTGTCATTGTATTGCCTGCAGCTTAGAGTAGGATGTTTTTTTCACATTCACATTAAAAAACAAAAGTAATAGCGTAGGCATGTTACAAGGCAGGAATGAAAACGAGTGGGACTTTGACCAGAGGCAACAGGGGGACTGATTGCAGTGTTCCAATCCCCTGGCACTGCGCAGGGCAGGTTTGAGTGCTGTGAGGAGGAGCTCAGGAACCACCCCATGGTCTGAATGGCGTAGCTGCACTGCTTGCCTTGCCACGATTTCTAAGCAAGCTTCCTCATTTGCCTGAACCTCTCACAAGTGTCTCTGTCACTGCACACTGCTGGCAGAGGCTGCTTTCTTGTGCTTGGCTCCCAGTTGCCTTTTCCAAAAAGTCAGGGCAGGGCTGGCAGACAGTAAGCAAAGACCTCCTGAAAATGACTGATACCTCACATTTCTTGTGAAAGTGAAGCTGTATTGTCTTTGGCAGAAGGACTGATTTGCTGTTCTCTCAGGGTCCTCATCTTCTCTGAGGACTTCTCAGCAGCAGTTCATAGAGGAGCCTGTTGAAATAAGTGTGGTGTGAAAGCTCTTGACACACTTTTGTCAGAAAAAAGGAGATGACTGATTATTCCTGACCAAAACTGTTTCTGGTGGAATTGATACAACAGTACAGTCCACTTCAGCTGTGCCTGTGAAGCCACAACCATACCTTAAATTTCATTTCTAGCTCATGTAATAACCACCCAGCTTGTGCTGTGCAACGTGGTTCTCCATGGGACTTAATTTAGGAAGACTACAGCACTGCAGTGGACTTGGTTACAAATTGTGACATGAATGGATCATATTGTCAGCCAATGTTTCTTTTCCATTAGGGGTCGAACAGGAAGGATCCGTGTCTTATCTTTCAAAACTGGTGTTGTATCCCTTTGTAAAGCACACCTGGAAGATAAATACAGATGTAAGTCAACATAATTATTTTGGTTTTACTTTATGTTTATATCCTTGTTTTATTCTTCCTGTGTATTTACTGCATAAACATTTACTAAATAGCATACAGAAACATTGTTTTAGATATTCCAGATGCCGAGTGTGTTAATTTGCTCCACTTTGTATTTTTAAGTTATTTGTTCAGTATGATTTTAGGTAGTTTAGCACAGTGGTCTCCGAACATTTTTGATCACACGCCTACCAGTAGAAAATTTTTGAGCGTGTACCTCCTATAGATGTGTATTTATTCATGAATTATATACATTATATATACTCTACTAATATATTGTCAACATTATAAAGCATAGGACAAATAGAAAGTTAGAAAATGTGATAAAGATCAAATAAACGCTGTTTTGAAAATCTTAATCTATTAACAGTGCAAAAAATATTTCATTACTGCACCCTAATGTTTGTGCAAGAACCCCTCTGTGGAGACCACTTCTTTGGCACACCTTCACACCAAAAATGCATCTCTACAAAACACTTGCATTGCACTGTTTTTAAATATATTAACTTTTTTTAATGTTTTCCACATTGTGATCAGAGTGTTATTATCTACGTTGTGTTTAAATATAGTTGGCACCATTAAATAAATATTAAAGGTGTGGAAATTATGCATATTTTAATAGATAAAATACTTGAAAAAATTCCACTTGAAGTCTTAGTTTTACCTGACTAATGAATCAGTTCATTAATGAAACTAGGATCCAGAAAAGAACTACTCGTAAATGTAGTTCTCAGGGATAACTTTCCTGTTCAATTAACTGGCATCACCCATTCACGCATTTAAAAATGGCACTAAAAATCCAACCTTTAGTATTTCACGCAATACCATAGCAGTTCTTCATCAGTTGTTACCATTTTATTGTCTGCTAGTGAAAGCTGAAGAACTCTAAAGAGAAAACAGACAGTACCAACAACAGTCGGTGCATGACTCTGTATAATTGGATCAGATTTTAGGGCAATCACAATGAATGTCACAGTTTAGATTTCTAGATGTTTCATGTGGGTCTTGGGAAAAAGTATTCAGAGAATCTTTTAAGAAAATTACTCAGTACAGATATTTTTCAAAAGGATATTTCATTGAGGATTAATAAAGTTACAAAGGAAAACTTTTGTTCATATTTTAGATTCTCCTGCAGTGTGTCTGCACAGTAATGTATGACCTATTAAGTGTCCTGTAGCCTTTTCGAGGTTATAGGACACTTAATGTTTTAATCATGGGGAAATTGAAAGCTGAATAGTTGTGGGAGAGGAAGGAATTGTGCCTGTCAGGTTGTGGTCTGGCTTTGCCATCCATGCTGAGGTCATGGTGCAGTTGCTGTTCGTATTCCTGCAAGGATGCCATGAGTTGCAGCCCTTAAATTTTTTTCTCTCATTTGTGCAGCAGAGCAGGGCTCATTGTGCTAAAGCACAACTCTTCAGGCTTGCAGAGGTGATAGAAGGATTCATCCCAAAATGATTTATTATAAAACTAGATTTTTCAAGAGTGAAATTCATGTAATTAAAAAATAATCCTTTCTCCATCCGTTCTTTCATTCCTTTGGAAGAAAACAGGTGTCAAAGCAGTGCTAGGAAAGTTATCTTGAGCAGTGCTGAAGCACCTTTATAATTGCATCCCTGGTGTTGGGTGAAATACTAAAGGCAGCTCCAAAAAAAGATCATTATTTTATTCTAGTTTTCTTTTGCTCTTTTTTTTTTAACTGTTTGAAAAGTAAGAATTTTTTCAGATAATGTATTGTCTACAGAGATGTTACCAAATAAATATTTCAGTTAATGCTAACCTGATTTTTCTTATTATTATGAATTCTAGAACCTCATCAATCTACACATAGTATAACTAATTCCAACCAAATTAAATTGAGCTTATGGAGGATAATAATTCTGTCCTGTAAGGCAAAATGATGCAGTAACAGAATATGCCTTCAAGTGACATTTCACTTCAAAAGTGAAAAATTAATATGATATTAATATTCCTGGTGGATGGCAGGTTCTGTTGTACTGTAAGTTTTTTCTTTTATTTTAGAAATTCTCTTTAATTAAAAGATTATGATATATCAAAGTTAGGGAGCTCTTTTTTATCATTTTAACTCACCTGAAAGAGAAAAGTTTCTTGGAGTTGTATCTTGATTGCTAAGACTTGAAAAGAGTCTCTATGTTGTATGAAATTATTTTACTGTTAAAAAGTATTTTTAGGACATCTGTGTAGAGACTCAGAGATTGGTGTCTGGTCAGTTATGTTACACAGTCACAGCTTCTATTACCAGTAATGCCACAGGTGCTGAGTTAGAACAGCTTTTCTTCCCAGGTACTAAAAATTGCTGCATATTTCACAGGAAAAAACCCCAATGTTTATGGGAAGAGAAGGAGCCAAACCAGGTGTTTATGTTTGTGTCCACCAAGGCTGTTGACCTCACTTGGGAGCCTTTGAGACGATGCAAACCTCTGCGCTGCCTGGCGCATCCCGGCAGCGATGCTTTAACTCTGGTGTCCTTTTTCTTCCTCCAGACCTGTTCAAGCAGGTGGCAAGTTCCACTGGCTTCTGCGACCAGCGCCGGCTGGGGCTGCTGCTGCACGACTCCATCCAGATCCCTCGGCAGCTGGGGGAAGTGGCCTCCTTTGGGGGCAGCAACATCGAGCCGAGCGTCAGAAGCTGCTTCCAGTTTGTAAGTTCGTGTTCACTCGCTGGTCATTGTCTGGCTTGTGCTTCGTGTCAAGCCAGCCTGTCCCTTCTGAAGAGGATGGAAAATCCAGAAGAGGGATTAGGGTACTGTGGGTTGTTTAGTGGGGGTGTTAATCTATGTACTAAACCGTTCCTTTGACGGGGTGTATTTGAATTGGCTCAGACAGCAAATAATTGTCATCAGTTGCTTATATTCTAGCAACCCTGCAGATAGTTTAAGTCCTTCTTATGGCAGCTCCTGGTTTTACAAATTTCTATTTCCAGCAGTAGATCACTGTTTGTTGCTGCCATGTCGGTGAACAGCAATGGTTAATCTAAATTTTGGGCATGTACATACTACTGGCAACTGGGTACCCAGGGAAGCAGTAGGCAGCTGCCTGCAGTGCTGTCTAGGGATGAGGAGTGCTGGATGAGCTCCTTCCACTCCTTGAATGGATAATGCCAGTTTTCTGAGAGTACTGGAAGAATTGCTGTCCTGTCAGTTGAGGAATGCACAGCAAACTGGAGGCTCTTTTTCAAACTTGTAAATTATTTAATCTGGGGAGGAAGAGAGTTAAGGGAATTATTCATCCTTATCATAACTACCAGCAGAATGCACAAGATGAAGACAGCTGCTTAATGAAAAGGTAGAGGAAGGGAGGTAATGTATGGTCTGTGATTAACTCTAAACACATCTTCTACATTACAATGGAAAAAAGCTCTTTTCCCATCCCCTGACAGTCCCTGAGGGATTTTTTTGTTTGACTGGGGAAGGGGGGAATTTGCTTTTTTGCCTGCTGCTCAAGTTTCATTATGTAGTAGTTTCAGTTCTGTAGTAAGCAAAACACAGCAAATGTTTTCAATGAATATTAATGCTTGGAAGTAGACTGCTTACACACAGTGACTGTGAAAAGAATCTAATTCTAAAATCACCACAAACTTAAGTTGTGATAGGACGTTTGCCTTCTGTATGTTTTGAATTTCTTTTAACAGAGTAATTCTATTTCCATCATTTGTGTCTTGACCGTTCATAGTTCTAATCTGTATTTGATGCCATTTCAAAATGAATGTTTTATGGGGCTGTTTTATGAGTGTGGATAACCCACACTCATAAACTCTGTGTAGTAATGTTGGTAGCTCTGTTAGACCCTGCTGTGGCTTTCAATCCTTGAGTTCCATGTTGGGCTTTCAAGTGACACTAACACAAAATGATGCTGCAGCAGATTCATGGTCAAAAGTTTGTGCAAATGACCTTCCCCAGAAATTAGAACTCGCTGAATTCTATCATTTTCCCAAATGAAGGCAACAGCACTTAAGAACACTGTTGAAAAACTGATAAGGAAAGTGACCTCATAATCTGGCAAAACCATGAGTTTTTTCGAAAGGGAGCTCCGGTTCTTTGTGTTTATCCTGTATGATGGAACACACCAAGCCAGTTTTTACAGAGTAGGAAGAAGACCTTGGAATAACTGTTTATTTGAATAAAATGAGATAGCTACATTGTCATTACAAGCGAAGACATGCCAGCAGGCTGAACTCTGTACCACATCCAGCTGCTGGCATTTCTAGAGACAGCACAAGCAGAGCTGGGCACAACCTTTGACATGCTCATAAATCAGAACATCAGAACACCCGAGGCTTCCTTCTTTTACCTGCACTGAAAAATAGATTTTCTTGTTACCTGCAGAAAAAAGAGATTTCATCCTCTCTTTTTCCTCTGGATGAAGCCTCATTTTAACTCACAGTGTGGGAGGGTAGTTTCTGACCTGGGCTGCAGCAGAACAGATGGTCTTCTAGGAGGACCAGAAAGGGGGAGGAAAGCTCAACCAGGCAGGAGAAATAGGTGGGATGGAGTCCTAGGGAGAGGAGCAGAAATCCAAGCATAGGGAGAGCCCTGATAGAGGGGAGGGAGAAGGAATTAAGGAGTGGAAAAATAAGAGCCAGCCTTAGGGAATTATGATAATAACAGTAGTAGGAATTATATTGATGAAGGAAACAGGAAGATTAGAATGAAAGAAAGGAGCAGCTAGGAATGGAGATGGGGGAAGAAATAAGAACTCTCCAGGAGAATCACACACACAGAATCACACAGAATATTCTGAGTTGGAAGGGACCCACAAGGATCATTGTGTCCAACTCTTAAACCGTACTACTGCCTCCCTGGCAGGAATTGAACCCCCGGTCTCCCACATGAGAGGTGGAGACGTTCACCACTATGCTAAAGTGGATTTTCCAAGGGAAGAAGGGGAACATAGATCCTTTCAGTGTAGAGTGGTGGGCACCAGGGTCCGCAGACAGCAAGGGCAGCACAGGAGTGCTGGTGTGGAGTAGCAGAGAGCAGTCTCGGAAACAGAGAGGCTGGAGAAGCTGGACAGCCACGGAGCATTGCACAGGGCTCCCAGCAGCCTTCTTTTACTGAAGTGAGTTAATTAATTTTTTTTAAACATCGTGAGGGTTCGTAGTTTACATTACTCCATGGAAACTAAATTAAGTCTTCCTTTGTATACCCACGGTGAGGAATGTTTTTTCTTCAGGGTTGGTTTTTTTTTTCCTTTATTTTTTTACTCCTTCTGGTGATGATAAGCCAGCAATAAATTGCAGTCTTGTCAGAGTCTGCAACAACTGTGTGTTTCAGAAATGGCTTTCCCAGCTCCCTTAGGTTAGGTGCCCTGGCAACGGCCTTGTCTGTCTGCACAACAGCAGGAAGAAAGGGGATGTTTACTGTTCTCTATGATAACAGGGGAAATCTCTCCTGCTTTTCAAAGGGTGAGTCCTTGGGAATGAGGCTTGGGGAGGGAGGAGCCCGGCTTTGCTGTTGGCAGCCTGCCCCCTCCTGCTCCCCAGAACTGGGTCCCCTCTTCCTGAGGCTGCTGCTGTTGTCCTGCTACTTCTCACTCCCCCAGCACTGACCTGTGCTTTCCATAGCTTTCTTCATTTATTGAAAGACTCTGGTAGTAGTTCTTGGGAGGAGAAGGATATCATGGGACTCATCTTTCCTATTTGGGGCAGGGGAATGTAACTTCTGCTTTGAGATTTTAAAGAAAAAAATACTTTTAAGAGAGAGCAAAGAGTTTAATCCAATGGCCACTTGAAGACTGTGTAGTTCTGCTTAAGATCAAAATGCATCAAAGCAATCTATAGATCCATGAAAAATTGAGTGAATTCAGTATGGCTTCAGTGCAAAAGGACTTACCTTTCAGTTCTGTGATGGGTGTGTTTTTTAAGTAAACAGGGTAGGGAAATGGTACAGACTGAAGGACACACACTTTTAATCACGGTGGACAGTTATTAATGTTCTTTCCTCCTATATTGTAAACAGGACCTAGGAATTCACATCACTGCCTTGGATGAGTTACTGTGACATTGGGACTTTTTAGAAATTCAGTGTGATAGCAGAATGCAGCTCAGATGAAAATGTCCCTTGCCATTTCTCAATAAAATGTTGGATAGTTTGTTCTCAGTTATAAAGTGCTGTAAATATGCCTTCTTTCAAGGATGTGCCTGAATTAGAGTACTTCATGTTAAAAACTAGTACAGATGATGCTAAAGAGTAGTAAAATACGTGCAGTTAACTCATACATGTATTTTAAACCTTGTTTCACTTCGACAAGGCAAAGTATATTAATATTTTATGTGGTATAATCTTCATGGATAGATTTGTACTTGTTCAGTGGTAAGGCAAGATCACCCTGGTTTCTAAAACAACTTAACTGTGTCCAAATCCATTGTATTTCCTCAGACAAATAAAAGCTAAAATAGGGCTGGTAGTCCTTTTAGGTGGCATTTTGGTGTTACAAATCCTTGGCCAGGACCCTGATAGTGACTTTGGCCATAAATGCTGGGATTTGAATTGGTTGAGCAGTTGTTTGATGAGGGGTTGGTTGGGGTTTTTTATTGTTTTTATTTTTTTGAACAGTTAGGAAATACCTGTATCGTGTACAAATGGCTATATTTATTTTTTAATTGATATTGTTATATATAGGTCTGTATGAAAATAACTTACAAATCCAGTGTTACTGTTGACAGACTGAATGTCTTTTAAGAGACTCAGGCAGCCCTTTTTTCTAGTCAAAGGATATTTCTTCTGCCTTTGACTCTGACAAGAGAGAGCTGGCCAAAGGGAACTAGCAAATCCTTCCTCAAGCTGTTGTGCTGTAAATGTCATAAACCAGCAATTCTAGTTTTTATTTCAGCAGGATTTTGTGAACCTGTGCCTGACTTTGGAAACAGTCTTTAAGAGTCCTAGAAGTGAACTGCTTTAAAGAGCTATTTTAAAATGGTTTAAAGGATGGCGATCAGGCAGATGGTGTTGTTCAAGTGTGGATGATATAAAACTACACTAATCCACTTCTGGGTTCATGTTACTTTATTTTATTTTATTACTCTTGGCCACAACACTAAAAACATTGACTGGAGCAGTCAATGCAATCAAGTGTAATGCAGGAGTGGAAGACAAGGCTGAACAGGGTTAGATCTGACTCTGGGGAGACAGGGCTGCTGTTACTGGCTTGCTCTGCACTTTTAAACTTTTAGGAAGTCATATGAATCCCATTGCTCAGTTTGGTTCGTTCAAAATACAATTTACTACTGCATAGCTTTCTATTCCAGATGAAAGCCACCAATAAACAATGTTAATTTATTTCCAGTCAGTTTCCTACACTGCGCATAAACAGAATATAGCTCATCAGAAATGTTATCAGAAATTTCTGCTGTGTTATCTGACTCAGTCCAGAAACATATCACATTGTTCATGTAAAATGCAACCGTATTTTGGAGCGTATTTCATGTTATGGACAGATAAAGTTAATATAGCATAGAATATTTTTTAAACTACTAACTGAAATAAGATGGAGAGAGAGAACAAAAAACTCAACTCCCAAGTATTGCATAAAGATCCTAGCACCATCAACTTCCTATTCCCCCATTGTTTCTGCAAAATAAATACTGAAAAACAGATGTCTGGAACATAATGAGTTTGAATGTCCTCCATAACAAATTGTTATTTGTAAGCTGGAAAGACCTTTATGAATTTTTCTTTATGATTCACTCCGTTATTTCCATAAAAACTGGAAGTTACACAGAAATGTGTTCAAGAGAAGAGTCATTAATATTCTTTACAGCTTGATCTTGTTGGTTCAGATACGAACTGTATGAATTCAGCCTTTTCCCCATATGTAAAATCTTCAGCTGCTGCCTTACTGGATTTAGAGATTATTAAAAAAAATCGCAACTGCAGCTCATGGAACAGTCGAGAACTGTCTGTCGTGTACTGTCTGACCCTGACCAGCTTTTCTCCACGTGGTTTTAAATCTTCATGTAATATAATTCAGAACCAGTTCTGATACATTTTAATGCACCTAATCTCTCCGAGCACAGGTTTTGTACATCCAGCGTGAGGAGCTCTGGGTAGGCAGCTATTGGGGCTGCTGGCAATTGACAGTGACTGCAAAATTAAAATAGATCTTTGGGTGTTACAGAAAGTCTTTCATCGCCAGAGCATTTTCCCTGCAAATTTAAAGCAGCTACAAGTGGAGAGCAGTGCTTTGAGCAGCTCATTCTTATTCTGACTGCAGCTTGCACTGCAGCATTTCTGTACACTTCATGTTTTTCTATTAGAAATGCTATATTAAAGAGATTGGGGCAGATTTTATTTTTTGAGGCTTAGAGGACTTCTGTCTAGTAAGTGTAGTCTGCTAGACAGAGTAATGGTTTGCCAGTGTAGTTCCTGCCTGATGCTGGCTCCCTGGGTGAGCCACTGAAAGTCTCTCCCAGGCCCTTTACTGCCCAGGCTTCTGACTGAAAAATAGACATACAGATGATCATATTTTACAAATAAACCTTTCTCTAAGGAGAGTTCTAGAATTAATTCCATTGCATTCACTGATGTCCTGTGTCAGAAAGCAGTATCCACTGTTCTAAACAAATTGTGTTGCCACTGTTGGCTGGACTTTACTGTGCTTTTGATTTTCTCTCTTTTTACTTCAGGGGAGGTGTTCCTATATTCTGTAGCTACATGAAAAATCAGAGGAGTCGGATTTAATGCAGAAGTCTTCAGAATTATTTCAGTGTGTGTTGCTTTTAATATAGATCTGTAGTGACCATCAAATTGTGAAGGACTTTATCTGAATCACTTTAGATACGCTGAGATTCGAGGGTTTTACCCCAAACATCAAAAAAAGGGATGTTTTTGACTACATTGGAAATCCATACATGTGGTTCATAAATTTAGTCACAGTAGTCTTTAAATGGTTTTCCAAACTAACATCTCAAGACAAAAGCGCTGATCAAGAATTTTTGTTTGTTAATGAACCAAAGTATTGCAGCAGCATTTTAAGTCAATTTTAATGGACTGCATTATTCAAGGGATATTATGGGGTTTGTAGTACACATCTTTTTTGCAACCAGGGGTTCTCTGTGGAAGACTTTGCATTTTTCTCAGCCTTCAAGTATTGATCAATTAATTTGTTTGTCAAGGTTATAAACGTGTTAGATTAAAAAAAAAAATAAAACAAACACAACTAATTGGTTTTCCCTGTAGCTCTCTCTCCTTTGGATCAGTTGAGACATTTTTTCTCCAGATTTGTTGATAGCATTTTTAGGGGGATAATGTTTTGGCTAGGTCATACTAAACTCAGTTTTCATGAGAAACTGGAAAAATAACCGAGAGCAAGCATAAAAACCCCCAGCACTCAATCCCCTATTCGTCTTGGTCCATGTACATGATACATTAATGCTTATTATTTATTTAAATGCTTCAAATAGGTTTGGAACCACAAAGGAAGAAAGTCTGCCTTATGAAGTCTGAAATATAAAAGACTGGCCCACTGAGAGCTGTGTTTGAAAGCCCAGAGAAAAAGGAAAACAGAGGATTTAAATATATTCAGACCATAAATATGCTCTTTCTATGGATAGCATGGAAGGAGATGTCTTCGGGAATTGGAATTAGCATATAGTTAATGGCTTAGAGAAACAGTGGGGCAGTGTCCCACTTCATCACTCGGGCTGTTCCCTGTGCAGACGTCTTCCCCACCAGAGCCCCTCGTGGTTTCCACCTGATCCATCACCTCGTTGTCAGTGCTGAAAACAACTCCCAGGTTCTCAGATAACCAGTTTTGTGCTGGCTCTGTGATGTATCACATTTTGGTGTGTGCCTGGTACCTGCTGCAGTGGGATTCAGCTCTGTGGCTGAGCAGCCTTGAGGTCACCATAGAAGAGACACCTGAAATGTCACGCTGGTTAGGATGGGATGGGAAGGCAGCAGAGGAGTGGGTCTGCTGGGAAGTGTTCATAGGCTTTTCTGCTGTTGGCACAGAAAGGTGAACAAGGGGTGTAATGGAATGTGAGGCTTGTATTCTGTGGGATAGAACTGGATTGTGTTTGCAGTCAGTGATGGTAAATTTAGAGGTGACACAGGGATTTTGAGGTGTTTAGGGAGGCAGAGAGTTTACATGGTGAACAATAGACTTGAGAAGGGATTTGAATTACTTCCTTACAGGTGCATTTTGAAGAAAGGTCAGAGGGATAATAAAGGATGTTAAGGAGAAAGGAATTATGAACAAAAGACATGCAATTTTTAGGGCTTGGATAACACAGTTTTTAAAATAGGTGAGAAGCAGTGCTATGCAGGCTCAGATATGAGAGATGGGGAACATGAGATCAGGCATCAAAGGTGATCCTGTAAGTGGATGATTTTCTCTGTGACAAAGTACATGGTAATGCTGTCTATTGTAATAGGGAATAAGGGAAAGAGAGATTTGAAACATTAATAGTAGTTTTCAGTTCCTGCCTTGAAGGTAGGATCCTGGAGATTTTTTTTCTAATTTTATTTTAATGAATGCTTGGACTGAGGGAAAAGCTGGAGTATATTCAGGGAGAAGGTACAGAGTCGACAGGAAGTGAATAGCTTGAACTGTTAATTAGCTGGTAGTAGACAGACAGTTTGTGCTCAGATCTCTTTTTTCCCCTTGTGTTGCAGGCCAACAACAAACCAGAGATTGAAGCAGCCCTCTTCCTGGACTGGATGAGGCTGGAACCACAGTCCATGGTGTGGCTGCCCGTCCTGCACAGGGTGGCTGCTGCTGAGACTGCCAAACACCAGGCAAAGTGTAACATCTGCAAGGAGTGCCCAATTATTGGATTCAGGTACAAACTCGCTCCCTGTCAGCTGTGTGTACCGTTGCTTGGTGGATCAAGAGCTCTGCTTGATTCCAGGGAAATCATGCACTTGATTTCATCTATGTTGTTTGTGGAAAAAAGAATTGTGATGGGGACATGAGGAAGAGTGACACTTAGACTGGGTACAGTGATGTGAGGGTTGAGGAGGACAAAAATCTTCTCCCAGTTAAGATACAGCCCTTCCTCTGTGTCCCAGTCTTTCCATGCCTCAGGCAAAGTGTTGTTGGGATTGCACAACTAATACAATTTGCATTACATTCAGCATGTCCTATGCATTTTCTGAACTGGATCCTAATGAATTGCTTTCTGTCATGGTATAAAGAAGGGAAGTGCCTTGAAAATTCTCAGACCTGTAAAGCTACATGTGCATTTCCCAGACAAAGAATGTTGGTAGTGGAACATTAACCTGCAGTGGGGGAAGTGTCGCTGGTCAGTTTAAACATCTGGATTGACACCACGGTTTCTATGGCAATGAATAAGTCACTGTGTTGTAAAATGGCTGTGTGTTGGTATGCCTGTTGAGAATCCACTTAAGGGCTAAGTAAATACTCACTTTCAATTGTGCCTGGACTTGTTTTATCACTTTGCTTTGCAATAGCTGCTTTGTCTGGTTTCTGTCCTTTTTGTGCACAGTCTTCTTTTACCATTTGCATTTCTCCTTCTATGTTATCGTGTTGTTTACAAAGAGCTTTCAGTAATTTTGTTTCTAAAACCAAGATAGATAACAGCAGCAAGCAGTGCTACATAGAAAAGCCATCATTTTGCTCTAACCTGGGAGGTTATGAATGTTGCTTTTATGCATGTGGTGGGGTTGTGCTTTCTGCTGTGCAGTTTCACAGGCAGTGGGGATGGGGGAGCTAATGAAGGTATTGCTTTGTTTTGAATCTGTGTTCTTCTGCAGTGAGGCAGAAGAACCATCTAAATTCTTCTCCTTCTGCTTTAATTCCCTTAAAATATCTTAACTGGAAAATTATAAATATTACTGAGGAAGAGCTATGGATTGGGTGTGAGTAATTCAAGGCATCCACAAAGTCTGATTTTCCCATTCCCAGATACAGTTTACACGGTTTTATATAAACCAGCCAAAGAAAAGTAGGTGGAGTTGAAAAATGTGGCGCTTGGAAAAATCAAAGGATGGCAAGTGAATGGATGGTCTGTTGTCAGCATCAAGAAGTTGGGAGGTGGACACTGTAGCTCTGTGTTTGCATCTAATTTTGCTTGACTGATCTCATCTGTCTCTTATATTTATATAGCAAATCTATTATCATGATAGTAGAATCTGTCTGTCACAGGTTTTTTCTCTGTCTTTTCCGAGTCATTGAAACCCTGTGTACACACTTGACAAAAAGATACTGTATTGGAAGGCTTTTAGAAAGCTAATACTGTGCACTCAGTACATGTAAAACAATGTTCTTTTGAGGTCGTTGTGGCTGAGCTGCTTCGTGTATTTGGAACAAGACAACCCTTATGCCTCCGGCTCTTTCAAGCACTTCAGCGCAGCAGATACAACAGTTAGCTGTCTCATAGAGCTGATGAGATTAAGTAATGGCCTAAAAGTGCATTTGGAGTTTTGGATGGGTGGAATGCTCTACAGGAAAATTGTTTTTATAGAGGTGCTAGGAGGGACACAAGGGGTTTGCTGGAGTGAGAGAGGGCATTACTTTCTTGAATTTTCCTCCATGAGGACATTCTATGTTAGGAATCGTGATGAAGAGCAAAAGACATGAAGTCAGTGTTAAGAGAAATCAAAAGGGTGTTGATGTCTTTCGTATGTTAAAGGAGAGCGATTGTGCAGAAATCTTCACTGTTGCCCAATGTTAGAAATTTTTTTGAAGATTCACATCTTTGATAAACATCTGAGGCAGCAGTACCTGTCCCTCAAGGGTGGAGGAGCATTGCTGGGCATCACGCGCTGTGTGAAATCTCAGTGAAGAGAACTTACACAGAAAACTTGACAGGCTGATATAAAGCAGTCACATACAAAGCTCTGAAACTGAATTTATTTTTTTTAAATCCTCTTTTAGGTACAGAAGTTTAAAGCACTTTAACTATGACATCTGCCAAAGTTGCTTCTTCTCGGGCCGTGTTGCAAAAGGTCACAAAATGCACTATCCCATGGTGGAATACTGCACACCAGTAAGTAGCTGTTTTACTGACCCTTGCTGTCCCTTCTTATGTAGAAAGGAAAAACTTCCATTTCCTATATG
This sequence comes from Pitta sordida, assembly GCA_013390025.1. Classification (NCBI taxonomy): domain Eukaryota; kingdom Metazoa; phylum Chordata; class Aves; order Passeriformes; family Pittidae; genus Pitta; species Pitta sordida. The sequence continues at coordinate 71,473 of WEKX01022153.1, read as the reverse complement.
CAAGGTAATGGAGCATCTGGGTGGCTTTTTTTCCTCCTCCCTTAATTAAATCACCTTCTATGTACTGTACATGCCAACAATTCCTGATGCTTAGTACAGGATACTCTGGTGGTTTGAAGTAAATTGAATTCTGTGTTCTAATGTATTTTTGTGTGCTAATGACTTGTGCCACATTCAGTGCCATAGTTCACTTCATGGATCCTGCTGGAAGCCTGTGATTTTTGCAAATACGTACTACTGACTCGTATCTTAGATCCCACAGTTTTCTCTGTATCAGTGTGTAATTTTTCTTTCCTCAGCAAGTTACCATTTCACTTGCTTTCCCCCACAGTATTTTTAAGATCTTCCGTACCTTCATATTTTATGATCACTTGATGATATAAAATACGAGGAAGTTCTCAAGGTAGCAAGTTGGATATAATTTCTGAGAAGCAGAAGCTGAGGTGTTCAGTGCAGTGCAATGCAGATGTGCTGCAGTGATGGTATGGTGAAGGTCTTCACCCTTCTTTCACAGCTCTCAATAGGATCATTTCTGCACAAACATTTCTTTCGTACCAGACAGAAAAGAGATTCCATTTTACTCTCTCACTGTGCTCCTTTTTCTTTCTGGCCGCTCATGACCAGCGTGGAGGGGCATAAATTAGAGGTGCTCTCGAGTTACTCTTCCATCATGTAGTACAACTGAGGTTTCAGCTGCCTTTGCTAGTGTTTGTGGTGATCTTGAAGCAATGCACTCTTGGTTGGCATTTCCTGGTGAGATGGGATCATTCCTGGTCTGCTGGTTGAATATAAATGGTGAAAATAAAGCATCAGTTATACATGGGCTAACCTTATAAAACGATATGAATGGTCTTTACATCTTCATCTAAGCAAAAAGGCATGGCCAAAATGAAGTAAAGACTCTCAGCTTTTCTTAGAGACTTAGAAGAAATTACTCCTCTAAAATATAAAGCAAGCCAGTATTTTGTTAGTTTTTATTTATGGGTAGTTATTTACCTTATCTGTCAACTTGTACTGTAGCATTTCAATGGCAGTATTTCATGTGGATCTCTGTAATGCACATTTGCTAGTGCTTTGTCAGTATCTGTTGGCTGTGGTTTTCAGCGTTGTCCCCCAGGAGTTGAGGTTACTGCAAAGGGCAAGTTGCCTGAACTGCTGCACAAGTCAGAGGGATTTGCTGGTGCTGCCTGGGCAAGTCCGAACAGACTCCTCCATCCCAGGCATTCCTAGAGCAGAATCTCATGATTGAGTTTAGGCAGAGGGAGCGAGTGACTGACTGCCTTGGAGTGTTCCTTCCCCTCCTGCTGGATTGACTCTAGGTTTGCTGTGCACTTTGTCACTCTTATTCTTGCTAACAAGCAACAGGGGAGATTTGCGAGTAGTGCACAGAGTGCACAAAACAGTGTCTTTCAACTATTTTCTTAACTTGTTGATGTATTTTGAGAAAAGAGAAATGAAAAGGGATTGTGAGACCCACCCTCAGGCTGCAGCAACTCATTGCAACACATCGACCGGCAGGTTTATATTCTCCCTAAAAATACAGATTATTAATAAGTGAACACCATGGTGAACAGAAAACCTGCCATGGCATCCAGATTGCTGGGTCAGGATAAAGAACCATTCACAGTCAGTACATTTTTTTGTGAATCCTGAACTCCAGCAGCCCGTGCTAATGTGCTGTGCCTGGCTGCACCAGCAGCCAGTTGAATTAGAAAAGGATTAACTTGTGGGAGGGAGGAAAGTGAATGTGACACACAGCAAGCCCCATTTTGTGTTGCTGCTATTAAAAAATACTGACCCAAGTACTGGGGTTTTGAGGAAAATATCCACTGAAGCTATCATGCTTTCTAAATAAATGAAAAAGGGGGTTGTGCATAATAGAGCATTTTTCCCTCTTTCCCTGGACTAATCTTAAAATGCATTTTGGCAGACACAAAACTTGTGATGCCTTCTTTGATAATGTCTTTACAACAGTTAGATGAGCATAGTCTGGTGTTTTGATTTTTTTAATGTCTCCTTCTTACTTTCAGAAATCTTCTAGCACTGCAGTCTTTAATTTTGCTTAGTGGAAATTTGAGAACTCATGCTAAATATCAGAGAGATGTGATAACTTTTCCTCTCCCACGAAAGGCTGAGGCAGAGTAGGGGCAAGGCAGTTGCCTAGTTTTCATTTGGACAGAAAAATTGCAACAGTTATTGCTGAAAGCAACACAACTCGATTTATTGTTCAAAGAGATGTGGCTTTTAAAGAGATTTCAAATAAAGCATAGAAGACAACTTACAGACTGAGGTGAAAATGTAGGATCATATTTCTGTTTGGATTTAATGAGCAGTGACATACCAGCATAAAAAAAAACCTTGTTAGAAAGAAGTGTCAAATTAATATACCTGCTTACAGCTGAGGTTTACAGTCAGGACGGAGGTCTGGGGTGGGGATTTGGCTAGGCACTTTCTTAAACCAAACTGGGAAAAGTCAGATGGTAGTAAAATTATTTCTGTGTTAATAAAAAGAACTATTTCTTATGAAATGGTTTTGGTTTCAGAATAATTTTGGAATGTGCTCAAGTCAGCTGCCTATATGTTGCTTTGATTGAAGAGAGCTGGGTTGCTGAAACGCCCCTGTCTCTTTCTCTCAGTTCTGCTGAGAATTTTGGTTTGGATGATTTTACTCTGCAAACCATATGTAATACAACATCTGTGGATTAGATCAGAAAGTTTGGCTGAAAATAGCCTCGGTTTATCTTCTTGTCCCCATAATAATCATCACGTTTTCTTTGCCTTTCTTGTGCTACTTGAACATTTTTTAAATCACAGTTGGATCGTATGCTTGGTGCCTGATACTTTTAGCTGTCACTAGAAGACATATTTTCTTCTTGGGATTCTTGTGGTACCAGCAAGATCATGATGTGTCTGTGCAAACACAGTGTTTCACTGTTTGGTTGTCATGCATAGGGTTCAGGGGAGCAAGCAGGGAATAACAGTCCCAGAAAGGTTGAAGCAAAGAATATTTTATTGTTAGTCATACCTGAAACACCTAATCAAAATTACAGTCAAATCTAACAGAAAGTGTTTGCAACATTGAAAGTAGACAAGGTAGGAATGTATGGTTATAAATGGCACAGATGAGCAAACGGGACAGAAAGCCGTGCTTAATCCATTTATGCCGAGATGAAACATTAAAAGTTCTCTGTTCCCAGCTGATGTGCTCTGTGTGCTCTCCTGATGACAGCCTGGTTAGGAGCTCTCCTGGTAGGCATTGCAGATGGAATTCAACAGAGGGAATTCTGTCCTGCTGGGGCATGGTGCGGGTAGAGCGCTACCTTAGTCAATCCCCTTTCTAGAGTCCTCTGGATCATCTGGGCACACTTAGTCACTCTCTTCCCCAAAACTTTAGTTCTGATGTGTTAAGGAAGTGACACTGAATATTATCAAACACTGTCTCAGTTTCTTGAAAGTACAGATACTGCTGTACTGGCTTGTAGGTCCTGCTGTGTCATTCCTCTGCCAGTCATTGCTTACACTGAATTTTCCTGCCAGAGACTGACCAGAAAGGAAGCCAAATTCTTTTCAGCTTTACATGAAGCTTGTAGGTGTCATAAGTATGTGGATTATATTTGTCTTTCCTGTTAATGCTTTTCAGTCTTTCTGCAGCTTATTTTTCAGGGCATACTTATTTTTTCTACCTGGGCAATTGTTAAAAATCTGCGTTTGTGCAGCTCCCTGAAGGTTGACTTGACTGATAGGTCTCAGCACTTTCTTCTTCTCTAAGTAGAAGGCATAGAACTCATTAAAAATGTCAGAAAGATTAACTTTTCCCCTCATTTCTTTCTTTGAAATTAGATACACTGGAGAAGCAATGTTGTTATGTGGGTCAGGAAGAACTTAATTTACTGTAAAAGAGCAGTATTTTAGGGTCTAGTTTCTGCAAGGTGCAGAGAAGGGAGTGCAGCCTGGCTGAGGTAATTGAAGTCTTACATTAAAATTCATCAGAAAATTGCCTGACTGTTCATCAGACTTGCAATAACTCTTGCATCTTCCCAGCAGACATCTTTTGAACTCTTTCTGGCTCATTCTGGTCTTTAGGAAACTAATTCCACTTTGCACTCCTCTGCTGGTCTCTACAGCAGCAAGGAAAGCCTACTGCAGGCAATGGAGTAGAAAACTTTGTGCAAATTGTGCTCTCCTTGGGGTATTGATCTTAAATGCTTGATAGGTTCAGATTGAACAGGTGCAGGAAGATACAACTGATCTGAGAGCTTTCAGCAGCTCTCACGTGCTTTTTGTTTCTCTTTGATCAAAATGCTCATGGCAGAGGAGGCTGAGAAGGGAAACTAGAAAGAAAAAGTACCAAGAGATTTTCGTGGAATAACAAGACCGTAAGGTGTGTTAAGAGTTGGGATCCAGCCAGTGAAGAACCTGGCTGGACACACAGATTGGCTGTGTGTCCTCCACTACAGGTATTTTAGTGCTGAACTAAAAGCAGGCAGAGAGGGCCTGGAGTCATGTGATGAAATGACAAATTCTTGTCTAATTATTGCTTGTTTCTTGAGATCATCTGAGGTGAGGCACAAGCCAGTCAGGGGGTTTTGAAGCTTCCTCCCTTTTCCTCCTTTCTCCCCACTAGCACTGTCTCTGTTCAGTGCATTGTAGGGTGACAGGGATAGACAAATTAAATTCGTGGTTCTGAGGCTCAAGCCATTGGCAGCTCTGGTTGGTGTGATCACAGCTCTTCCAAGTGTCCCAGCAAAGGAAGAGGCAACTGAAAACCGGTTATAACCTCATGAAAGATGATTTCATTGTGATTTGTGGCTTTCAGACAACTTCAGGAGAAGACGTCCGTGACTTTGCCAAGGTACTAAAAAACAAATTTCGAACAAAAAGATATTTTGCAAAGCACCCACGAATGGGCTACCTGCCTGTGCAAACTGTCTTGGAGGGAGACAACATGGAAACGTGAGTAGCTCTGAAGTATCTAAATAGCAATTCATTTGGTACACTATTGGAGCTCCCCAGCTGGTGCCAACTCCTTTCACTTCCTAAATGCATAAAGCCTCTTTATGTCTTTCATTTCTGTTTACCTTGGCTGGCAGGAAAACACAAGCTGGGCTTCCAGTTGCCATTGCCTTTATCTGCTTTCACCTGTCCTTATACAGAAACTTCAGCATCAGTTAGTAAAAGAAAAGTACTCATGGTCTTACTGGCAGTCTTCTAAACTTCTAAGTTTGATACACAATTTGGAGACTAATGATATCTTCATTAAATTTTTATTTTCTTCCAAATGGGTATCTTTCCTTGATTTTATTTTTTTAATTAGGCTACTGTGTTTGCGAGCTTCCCAGATGATTTCTTCTTTTCTCAGCCTATAAATTTAGTCTTATTAAATGGCTTTGATGTCTTTTATGGGAAAAAAAAGGCAGTAATGATGCACATGGAGAAATCAGCGAGTTAACCCTGTTCCCTTTGGGTTTTTTGCAAGTTTATTCAGTTGTTTAATGGCAATTGCACACAGCTTGTTCTCGCTCTCTTTTTCTTTCTCTCTCTTTAAAAATTTTAGATTTCAAGGTTTTTTCCCTCACTTTTTGGTTGGTTGCTTTTCACAGTCATCCATGTTGGTCTGTTGGATTTCTGTTTTTTAGTTGTTGCGATTTTTTTTTTTTTTTAAACCTCCCTGTAATTATTTTGCTGCTGAGTTTCTTCTGCCTCTCTCTTCACCTCCTCATTTTTTGTCTTGCAGTCCTGTTACTCTGATCAACTTCTGGCCAGTAGATTCTGCGTGAGTACTTTTGCTGAAGTGTGCTGCTGCTGCTACTGCTGCTGCGCTCCCTCACTTTTTTTTTTTTGTTGTTCCTTTGTTTAGTTTTACATAAGATCATTTCCTTCTTTCTTTATGACTATTTCCTTTGATGCACTCTCTGAAGGAATGTTGTGATCCCAAAAGAGTAGAATGGGATAAATCCTGGAATTTCCAGCAGTCATGGATTGTGTACTGTGTACTCTTTCCGGAGTGTGTACTGTCATCTAATTAACAAGAGTTTTGTGGAGACGTACTAATGCTTATGGAAGTTTGTAATTTAAAAGCCTGTGTTTCTGATTAAGTGTCGATCCCTCTGAATGTGTACTGAATGCTTTTTGAAAGACAGAGTTTGAACTTGATGGATTTAATGCAGTGTCAGGAATGACATCGTTTTATAGATAAAGCTGTAATTTGGTTTTATGCACAACCATGCACACTCAAGTGCCCCAGTTAATCCAAAGCTCACTGGGTATTTTTATTGCAATCTTTTAGATACATTCAGATTTGTAAAGGCAGGTTGAAATGGGGAAGTGTTTACTGTATTCTTTCAGAAGCTAAAAAAGCAGGGGTATTCTGCTGTGAAATAGATTTTCATTCTTGCACAACTCCTGCACATACATTGTCTTACTGTTGCTGTAACAGCCTCAGTATAAACTAAAGGTACTATATATATACATTCCATTTTGGCATTTCCTACTTCTGATGTTACATGGATGCTTCTAGAATAATGTCAAATAAGGATTAATTTTAATTCACATATTGATAACTAATGAGAAACTAATAAATAGAATTTTATATATTTCTATATGGTGAAATGTATATGCCTTGCATCTCCATTGAATTTTTTTTAGAATAAACAAGATTGAAATGTATACATTGAAATATTGATTTATAATTTTCATTTGGAGCAGAAACCATTGAGGAGTCAAGAGAAGTGCTCTACCTGTAGGAAATTTAAGCAACCAAGAAGCCTATCTAGTACTGCAAACCTCATATGCTTGAGGATTCACTCAAAGCTGCAGCCAGGCTGAAATAGAGGAGCTTTGACTTTTGTTTATAACCACAATTGTGGAGCTAGGTTTCTTAACCTTTAGAACAATGGCAAAGCTGAAAGTAACATTTAAAGAAAGCTTGGATGATATGGAATACCATTGCTATGTCTGACATAACATGAAACTAAGCTGTCATAACCTGCTTGAATCTAGTTACTTACAGTAATAACCTCATGGTATGCCTACACTGATAGCTTCACACCTAAGGTTTGCTGTTGGATACTGCAGGGTATTTAACTCACATGTGATACTTAACAAAAATCGAGAAATACAGAGAAACAGGATTTGTACTGAGAGGTTACACCTTTTGTCAGACCAACTGAGGTGTTTTCTGAAGCACAAACCTTTCATCTGGTCTGGCAAGAAAGCAGAAAAACAAGAAATTAATAGTGGGTGGAAAGAATTGCTCTTCGTTTTGTTCTGCTAAATTTATTGCTTTCTTTTGTGCTGTAGCACTTGGCCTACAACTCAGGTTACTGAGCTGCCCAGGTTTAAAGCCGTTTCTCAGTTACAGGGCTGATAGCAGCTTCAGCAGTCAAACCAGTTATCATAAAGCTTTCCTGTGATTTCTACATTCATGCCTTATTCTGATGCTGGCAGTGCTCAGCAATGCTAGTGCTATCCTGACATCAACATGTGGTATACATGGAACTGTTTATAAATAGGCTCATTTTTTTTCAGGAGTTAGTGGTTCTGACTGCTTATAATCCATTATTTTTCACACTTACTCTGTTTGTTAGGCATTAAAGGGACAGCTCATAAGTTGTGAGAATTTGTCTTGAACTGTGGTTGTCAGTGATACAATGTACTTGATTCTACAATTCTACAATTTCAAGAAACATCACCTAAAATACTGAGCAGCAAAGTGCCCTTGTCCTGCCAGCCAGGTCTCTGGGAGTGCAGGGAATTGCAAGAGGCGTATTTGCCACTTGATCACCACTTGACTTGACTAGAATTCCCAGGCTGTTCCTGCAGACCCCAGCTTGAGCAATGCAGCTGTGGAGCCCTTGTAAAAAGGATGGTTATCTTGGCTAAATATTGGCTGTGTCACTCAGCCTGCTTGCTGACTGTTTGAGCTGATTAGGTGTGCTTTGTGCTCAGGAAGGAAGGACTGTGAGCTCCAGCACAGGTGGTCACTAGGAGTATGCAGAGTGCAGCACAGTCATTCTCAAGCTTCCTCAGATTCTGGCAAAAGTGTACCTCTGAGCCGCTGAGTTCAACATCAAAGCAGTGCTTTTCTAGCAGGTTTGCTTTCTTGAGCAAACTTTGAAAAAGATGTTTGAGGTAGATCTCCCTTGCCGTGTATTCTGAAGTGGCGACAAACCTGGAAATGGAGCTTCACCCCCTGCCTGCAGCTGGCAGAGAGAATCAACTTCAACAAGTTGCACAACATTGTGTTGCCTTTAAAGAGAAAATTAAATATCTGTATATTACACAACTTGGTCACTTCTGAAGTTAAAGCATAGTTTCAAGGCAGCAAGGGTGTGATCATGCAGTCAGGCCTGTCTGCTGCCAAAGGGGACATGTCTCCATTGCCTAGTAGTTCCCAACCAGGTGCTGTCCATTCCTTCATACTGGAAAAAATACATGTTTAATGCTAGTGTTAGAGGGACTAAGAGTATGATCCAGCTCAAAGCTAAAACTACTTTTAACACAGATTTCCTAGTCCGGGAACAATATTAGCAGCAACATTTGTGTGTATTGAAAACAAGACCTTTCATTGATAGTACCATTTCGACCAACTTAACATCTGCTATATGGCAAACAAAAAAATTATGATGTCATCAATTTATGAGAAGACCATTGTTATCTTGCTCCACTTCTCTAAAGAAATCCACTGCTCTAAAGAAATTGCATCCTTTTCCCCTCCTTCCCCTGCAGTGTACATGTTCTTACACAAAATAGGATATCCAGTTGCAGAGAAGCAATTGGCCATTCAAGTGAATCTCTGCTGCACTGAGGAACTCTGTGAACTGAGTATTTATCCTGTGATGTGCTGTGGTAATGTTTGAACATGTGATGGGTAAAAGTACAGTCGGAGGCCAAAGCTCATTTCAGGCAAAATGAGATTCGTGACACTTGGCCTGTAATGTCTTAAAGAGGAAAAATTTGCTCCTCTGTGAGAAGAGACATTACTGATGATGAATTTTGTGTATCCAGCATACAGCTCTATGAATTCCGAAGGACCCTAATCTCAAGCCCTTTTAAGGCTGATTAAAAACTTGAAGTTGCCCAGTCTAATAGATTGGTTTCAGGATTGTCACACTCCTGACATGGGAGCATTACTAACCAGAAGATTATTACAGGTTTGGTTTATAACCAGTAAATACAAAACTCACCTGCTTATGCAGTGCCGTGCAATCACTGTGGAACAGCCCCAGCCTGAACCACAGTATCCAACAATTCAAAATGAGGGAAACTCCTTCCTCAGTCAGGAGTTACATAAGGAGAGTTGGCAGAGGTGAAGTAAAGGGCAGTTGATATTTAGCTAAAGTATGAAATCGCCATACAATTTGGGATCAGGTTTTGTTATTCCAGCACCTCTCGATACGTGTAGATTAGCAAAATCCCACATGGCAGCAAAGGCAACATAATTTCATGTTGACATTTTTCAGCCTTGAGGCTGTAAGAAACAATGTTCCAATTGATGAGAAAACTCCCAGGAATTGTTTTCATCAACAAAAATAATGAAGAGGACCTCATACCGTCTGATTGTCAGGCAGAAACCGCAAAATAATTGACAGTGTCCCCCTGTATAACACACTGGTCAACAATTCATATGACAACTCTGGAAAGACACTAGGCAAAATCATCAGTGCCTGCAGTGTGTTATTAAAGGCTCGTTTCAGACATTTTATGTTTCTTGTATTTATTTCTAGCTGCTCATGGAGTAATCCTTAAAGATTCTTTGAAATGGGATGTGCTGGAAGCAGGCACTGGAGCAAGGCGGGAGGCAGAGGAGAGTGGCAGCTTGTGCAGGGCTGCATGTGAGGCAGAATTGCCTATGAAAGTCAGGTGTGAAGGGGGAACCAGAGTGAAAGCTCTTCCACAAATCCTTTGGAAAAGGCTTCTTCAGGAACTGGTGTAAAGAAGAGTCGTGGCAGCAGATGGATTGCAAAATGGTTAAAATCCCTGGTGTGGCACCATGAAACATCACACCGGTGGCTTGATAAGGCACACGACAGCACCTGGAGTTGTAACTTGCTGTTTATCAAACATACCATAAGGCATAGAGATGTGAGGGTGTAGGCATAGCTAAGTGTCTTTTTTACTTTTAAAGGGGTATTGTTTGTGATTAATCAGTGTTTTCTGCCTTATAGGCCTGCCTCGTCCCCTCAGCTCTCACACGATGATACTCATTCACGCATTGAACATTATGCTAGCAGGTATGAGACCAGCTGGACATTAGGCAGATCTTTCTCTAAAAAGTAATTAAAAAAAAAAAAGACCAACAAAGGCTAGTGGCTACCTGAGCACTTCTTAAAGAACCAAAGAATTCGGGGTTTTGCTTTCCCGCCTCTGGGATGTGGAGCATCGTCTGTGGTTGCTGCTAACCAAGCCTGTACTAACTTGCATGCCAGAGCACCCATGTGGTCAGAAGTGGCTTTTAGGTACTGTGGGGTCATCTTTAAGCTGTGCATTCACTTACTGGCTTTTCAGTAGAAACTGTAGCGGTAGGACAAGGAATAATGTTTTAAAGTAAAGGAGGGTAGATTCAGGCTACATATAAGGAAGAAATTTTTACAGGAGGGTGATGAGGCACTGAAACAGGTTCCCCCGAGAGGTGGTGGATGCCCCCATCCCTGGAAATGTTCAAGGTCATATTGGATGGGGCTCTGAGCCACCTGACTTAGTTGAAGGTGTCCCTGCTCATTGCAAGGGAGTTGGACTAGATAACCTTTAAAAGTCCCTTCCAACCCAAACTGTTGTAGGATTTTAGATAGGGTTTTGCTTTTAATATGGACCTTGATGTAATCATACAAGTAAGAACAGGAAAAAACTCCAAAGTCTTACGTGGATCTCATGTGCCATTTTAATATTAAGTACGTAATTAATCTCATGAAATACCACAAACAGGATTTTTCCTTGATTTGAAGGATTAAAGTAGTGGTTCAATTCTCTGCTTTCATACTGAACTTAAGAACCAAAAAATGGGTTAATCGCACAAATATGAAAATGTTTTTCCACCAAACAAGTAAATTTGCAGTGGCTGAAATAATGAGAAGTCATTATTCCAGTCTCCTCTTTCCCTCTCCCAGTATCACTTGATCAGGAGAGGTTTTTCTGAATTATGCAGGACGTTTAGAAGGGGCTGAGTGTGAAAACCAGCAAGAAGTGACTTGATCATTATAGTTCTGATGATGACATTGCCAGGTACAAAGCAATTTGTGTAATCCCCTGGCATTTTATGTCTTTGATTGTGGAATTAATTAATCAAGAGAAGTGAAATATAATGTCAGAGAAAGGGTTGAAAATTAAGAAGTGAGTTTAGCCAGGTCATTGTAACAAACAAACAGTCTGCAGTAGCTTATTGCAAAACTTTTCGGTAATCAACAACAAGTGTAAATTAATTTGAGTTTCAAATTCATCCAAAACATCACGGTCTTTAATTCTTTCCTGAATGTTAAAGCGGTTGAAGTTTCCAGAAAGCATAATTGGTTTTAATGAATCTTGTTTATTTTTCCACAGGCTAGCAGAAATGGAAAACACCAATGGCTCTTACCTAAATGACAGTATTTCACCTAATGAGAGCATGTAAGTAGACTGGGTTAGTGGTTTTGACATGTATTTTCTTGGGAAGGTTAATAACTAGTAATGAAATTTTGTAGTGCTGAATTTGCATGGCCATGTTCCACATCTGGTTCAATTTAATGATGAACTCGTGTCCTTTCAATTTGCATCATGGTGTCTAGATTTATGGCTTAATACCAAGTTACACAACAAATGGTACCTTCAAAATTAAAACTGCTAATTTCTTCACAAAAATTACTGATTTGTTCAGCAAATATTTTCCATATTACATGGAAAAATGCTCATCATCTGATGTGTTTCAAGGACAAAGATAAAAAGAAAACACTTCTATCTGTACTGCAAGCCTAGTCATGATTAAATTGCTGTAAGCTAGAAAATGTTGGTGTGGGCAAAGTGTCATTCCAAATGTTAGTGAGGCTAAGCAGAAGTCTTTGGTCTACAAATACCTGAAATATTTGCAAGTGTAAGCCAGGAGGGACTCATGCTCACCATGAAATACGTATTAGAAGTAGTAAACTTCTAAGTTGGACAGATCACTGACGAACACTCATTGTACTACTTGAAATGTAAAGTCATGAATAAAAGTTTTAATTTTTTGAAAAGTAGTTCAATTTATTGTCACACTGAGACCTTTTAGTGGTTTTCTAACATGGTAATGTATTTCTGCTCTGATGATAGTCTTGATCTTGTTTATTCTCTGAATGAAAGGATCTAGGAAACTAACTGCAAGTAGTGTTACTGAAGACAGGATAGAAGCACATAAATCATATTTGCAAAGTTGGATGTAGTTCATCAGCTGTGTAGGAGAAGCTATAGCACAGATTATAAATCAATTAAATATGAAAACCCCATCTTTTTTTCTCAAAGTGTTTTTGTCTGTTGTACATGATCTCATCCATACCACAGTTTAATGCAGCGAAGAATGAAAGGCACGGACCCAGTATGCAAGTGGACACACTGAATCAGTTTATTGAACACTCGTGCAGTTCTTATGCAGTGAAGGAAACATGTTTTTCACCTCACAGGTGGTGTTTGCTAGCTAGATTCATGAGAACTTGTCTATAGGTTTACATACTTCAGCATGGGAGAGCAGGGAATAATACCTCAATCCTGTGGGATCACTTGGGGAGTGAAGGACACTTCTCTCGTTACCGTGGGATTGTTTAAGGGAGCAGAGACTAACATCTTTGGTACCCTGAGATTGTTTCAGTTTACTGCAATCCTGCGTGGCTTCTCAGCTCCTTGCAGGCTTCTGCTGCTGTCATGCTTCTTAGCCAAATGTGGCTCGTTCCTACAGTTTAAGGGGTGGATTTTTTTGAAAATTGGGACAGAATCTAACTTTGTAGCGTTCCTTTAAAGCACAGTACTCTGGGTAATTTTCGTTCAATTAAACTGAGATTCCAAATCATTATAATTTTACGAGGTTGATTCTGAGCCTGTGAGATGTTCTTGGATAGTGCTAGAGCAGGTTTTTTGTTTTGAAATAGTTTCTCTTTAGACTTGGGAAAATTGTTGCCTACCAGCTTTGAAAGAAAATCCCTTGTACAACCAACTGCATTGTTTTAATATATTGGTTCTAAAAGGACAAAGTTAAAATGACACCTTAAAACTGATGTGTTATGCAATGGCAGTATAGTTTCACTCAGTTAATGAACCATAGGTAATAGGTTGGACTTGATGATCTCAAGGGCCTTTTCCAACCTAGTTGATTCTGTGATTCTGTGGAAGCTTTTTTCTAAGTTGTATGTTCATTTTGTTGTGGATAGTAGTAATGCCATAATAGCCGGAATTGCTTGTTGTTCCACTGAGGTATTTCAGTGTTGTTGCCACACAAACCATACATACATAGTGTCTTGTATTGCAGTTTGTTGTATTATTGTTCATTCACTCTTTTATTAATTCGAAGTTGCATTAGTATAACTTAAAAAGTTAACCGTATTATCAAAATGAGAATAAATCTGTAAATTCTGAATTTGAGAAGAAATATGATCTAGAGTGATAAAAATTGCAGCAAAATCAAAGCTTACCATGAATTCACATCTGTAATTCTTTCAGAGTTGTCAGATTGTGCTTATGTATTGTTTGTTGGCATTCTTACAGTGTTTGGATTATTGAGCTAGAAAGTGCAGGTGGAGTGATAGATGGAAACAAGAAGGGAGGAAAGTAAAGATATCACAAAACATTAAGACATTTCGATATGTAATGTCACTGCAATTATTTATAGAAAATATGTGCAGGCTGAAAAACAAAAAGAGTGCTTGTGAAGTTACATTGTATTGCAATAGTTATGTCACTTACTCACTGTTAATTCACATAAGATCTCTAAGAATATTTATAAATGCAAAGCAGTGTTTTGAAGGAAATCACAGTTGAAGTGTTTCATGAAAAGTATAGATTTAGGAACTGGGAAGCTTCTGTGAAAAATTAATACTTCTCTTTTATGAACTCATGTTAATGTGCTCTACATTGTTTTGGCACTCCTGCAGTCATAAAATGGCATCATTAACATTTTAAGGAACAAATGGAGACAAGGAAAATCATAATTTGTGAACAATAACAGCTGTTCAAAATGCCTCTTAAAATTCTGGTTTAGAATCATAATAGAAAAAAACTAGACTGAATTATTTTGTTATACACAATTTCCAACAGCAGTGTCATTTTTAATGTGCCTGTCTTGTGGTGTCAAGGGAAACCTTGTGGTTTCGCAGTTGTTGCTGGTGTTCATTGTGTAGCTTAGGGCTCCTTAGCATCTAAACCACACCTAAAACAACCCATGCAGTTCTGGGAGGTCAGCGAGGTCTTCAGAATTGGATTTACTTTCATCTTCCAGAGATGTTTCTGTTTCAAAACAGCTTCAGAGGCAATTGGAATAAGGAAGGAGATCATATGTGTTAAACAGAACGTATTTGTATTCTGACAGTGTACATCGCTTTTTAAATTTTTTAAAAAAACCCTGAATGAAGGGTTCTCATGAACACACGTTCATGAGATGATTTCAGTACATTTTTATTTACCTCACTTAGAATTTTAGAGAGGAAAAGAAAAATAAAGCAAACGTTTGTTACATAAGGAGAGTTTGGAGGTACAAAAATGCATTGCCTTTACTTGAATGCACCTTCCACAACACAGATCAGGCAGCAGAAAACAGCTTTTTTTTCCAAGCAAATTCCTAATTGCAGTTAGGCAGAAGAGGAAAGCTGAGGCTGTCACCTGTTACAAGCTTGGTTTTAAGTATCTGAGAAGCAGAGGAGAGAGGTGGACTCTGCAGAGAAGGAACGTTGCCAGACACTAAGTGAAACAGGTCAGCAGATTTTGCTTCAATGTGCATTGCTCTGCTGTTGGTTACAAAGAGTTCAGCAAATCTCTTTGTTTAGAAATGAAAGACTGGGAGTGAATCATCTCCTCATATTCACTGCGAAGTTAAAAAGAAGGAAGGGAACAGCCTGTTTTATCCTTCTGTGTTTTCCAGTGATGATGAACACTTGTTAATCCAGCACTACTGCCAAAGTCTGAACCAGGAGTCCCCCCTGAGCCAGCCCCGAAGCCCTGCCCAGATCTTGATTTCTCTGGAGAGTGAGGAAAGAGGGGAACTGGAGAGAATCCTCGCAGACCTGGAGGAGGAAAACAGGTGGGTTACACCACGACATGCTACATTTGAAGTTAAAAAAACAGTGAAATGATTATACTGTACAGTTACACAAAATTCAATTTGGTAGCATTTTTTATAAAGTTGCACTTTCTTTCAACAAATAAGTACTTTCAAAGTGGGTAAAAGTTGGATCCTCTTTTCTTTCTATTTGTTTGGTGTTCCTTGTTGCTTGTCTTTCAATACCAAGTATCATTTACTCCTAATTTCGAATTTAATTGAAGTTACCTTCATTAATCACCATAAAAAACTCCAGCTGGATATTTGAGGCATCACAACGCTGCAGTCATCTTTCTACAGTACTCAGGATTCTTGGGCCATCAGCATAAAATATGAGAGATCGTGACCCCGGGAGATTTGTAATTGCAACTGTGAACTACCGAAATCAGACCGTAGGATAGAAATCATTTAATTCTAAAGAAAAAAACCCCAAACATATTTTTGTTTGCCTTAGACTACCTTCAGCTTTTAGGGTACAGTCTGTTGGCATATTCATGCTCTTTTTTCTTTCTTCTTTAAGATCTAGGTCCTTCTTTTTACATTGAGTATTTGATGCAGTAATCCTTTACCTTAAGCATGTCAAGAAAATAATGCAAGAATTGGCAGTGTCATAGATCTTCTCTCCATGCGTAACTCTTCTTTGGATGATACTAATCAATTACAATGGCTCCAACACAGACTTCTTCTCAGGAGGATTTGGGAGAATGTAGAGATCTTTGTAGGCCTTACGGGTGAAGAAACTGTTTCACACAGAAAACTGGTAAATAAAGCTCTTGATCACTGAACAGAAGTGAGATTTTGTTTGAAACAGGCCACAAACTTCTTGCTACCTAGCACATAAAGCCCAAGTACTTTCCAAAGTGGAAGAAAATTAGTATTTTGGAATATCCGTAACTAGTACAATATAGATAATAAGATAGATTACTTTTCAGGAGATGAATGTTAGCTTTTTAACAGCAGTATGTAGTGAATCATGGAAGAAGAAAAAAAAAATTATGATGCTTTTCTGTCTGTATATAAAATAAGCTGCCTAACAGAAATAAGGATGGCTTTTAAAGCAGCCTAGTTTTAGATGAGCAAGGTAGTATATGAAAACTACTATAACATGGAGCTGGGTAGCTAAATAGTGTAAAAAGGCTTTATGCTTTAAATTTCAGCATGGGTTTTATTTAATATAGCAACTACTCATGAGGAGTAACATGATGAAAGTTTTCTGACAGGAATTAGACCTTAAAAATACGTGGTTTGAAGTTTGCCAGTTGTGGATTAAATGAGAGCAGTAGACTGTTTCGTTGTAGCCTGTTGTTTGTACTGCTGGAGGCACAGATATGGATGGGATGCCTCACCTTTTGTGGTTGCTTCAGGTCTCAATACAGCAGGAACAGAGAAGTCTTTGTGTGGGAGTGTGGAGGTCACACTGCTGTGATTTCCTTTGATTATGACAAAATCATTACTTTTGTCTCTGCAAACTGCTATAAATAACTTACACTTAAATAGTGGGGAAGCTGTTGGAAAGCAGACAAGCTCTTGTTGTCCTGATAGCTTGTCACAGCCAAATATCCATGATTTTATGGATGAAACATTGGTTCCTGCTTAGAAAAATAAGCTATTCAGACAGAGTCAGTCAGGAGCCATTCATGTAACTTAGCTACATTTAAAAAAACAGTCTTGTCCCTTTTGATTTCTATTTTCTAATTATTCTCCTCCTCTGAGTCTGGGCAAACCTTTTTTGGCTGTTGCAAAGGTAATGAACAATGTGACACCCAATTCCTTGTGTGAACCCCGTTCCAGTGAGTGAACACATCTTCCTTCTCATGCAGATCCTAAAATGCTCTCCACGTAAACATTGTTTGTCGTCACTGCAGAGAGATTCAGTGAACCTCTTGCTTGGAAATGAGCTGAGCAGGATACACATCCCAGTGTCCCTGGCTGGTCCTCATCCCAGCTTTAAAGCACCTGTGTTTTTTCATCCCCATTGAAAACACCTTGGATTGGGTTCCCAGAGTACATCTCTTTACTGGGGCTGAGCTGGATGTGGAGCTTCTACCAAGGAAGGCAAGTGGCTCAGCAGCTCACAGGGATAGATAAAGAGTCCTGATTTCCTGCCTGTGTCACATACACTTGTGATGACTTTAGATAACGAAGATTCAGCTCTTTCTGCCATATCTTGAATGCTTTTCCACTAAGAGTCAGCACATGCAGTCACTTCCCAGCAGCTCCCAGGAAATCTGCATCAAGTGCCAATGAGAAGCCGTACTGTGAGATTTTAAGCCTTTCATTGTCATTTCTCTTTTTCCTTCTGCTTTTCATGGTTTCCTGCTCTTCAAAAAAGCCCTTCTCTGTTTCGTTTTGTCTCTTTTATTGCATTCTAACCTCCATTTGGGTTTCAGCTGCAGTTTCCGGTCTCCAAATATTTCCATCTTGACTTGTTACTTAAATGAAGAAGACTCTTTGAAATTGGAATTCTGAGGTTTTTCTTGTAGATGGTTTAAAAAGCTCTGTTCCCTATTTTGAATTCCTCTGAAATGCGTTATCTGACTTATAAACTAACCTACCTGTGACATGGTTCTGACTGGGGGTTTTGTCAGTTCCAAAGATCTCTTGTTAGATATTCATTATTTATCTCCTAGCATTTTAAGACCTTGGTGTTTCTGGAGCTTGTAAGTATGACTTTCTTAAATAATTCATGCCTAAGATTTGACTGCTAAATAATTTACATTTGTTAAAATGTGAGAGTTTTAGAGAGAGAATATTTTCAATTGCTGAAAATGTTTCATTTGAGTTTTAGGCCTCTGGGCTTATGCTGAGTTTTGCATCACATAGAATATTGTGATAAGACCATTTCTTGTGTATTCAATAGACAAAAAGTAATCTTGCTATGGAAGGCATTATTATTGTATTGCAATATAAAAGAAAAACTAATTATAAAGCCTTCTCAAAAACAATTTGAAATTTCCTCAAGTGATTGTATTTCAGAGACAGAAGACAGATGTTTGTTGTCCATCTAAAGCAGTACATTACATAGGTTATACAGTAAGATTGGTAATCCTGACTAGGATATACTGTACTAGCATTAAATAGAAAAAGTGTGATTCTGCAGTGACAGAAACTCAGAACCTTTTGGAAAACATTAAAATACTTTCCTGCTATTATAATGACTAAAGAAAGTGAATGTTTCCTCGTATTTTAATTGAACCAAGGTTACTTCTGTAAGAGGGAGACTTCCCTCAGATTTTCTTTTCCGTCCTGCAGGAAAAACTAAGTAAATGAGATCTGCAGCAGGAGCTATTTGCTTTTCCCTTGCTTTCCTGACTTGCACTGGGAGTGCAGTGGGCTGTGTGCCACCAGAGCAACACTAACACCCCAAATCTCAAAGCTGCCCTGTTTCAGTGGAATTCCTTCAAATCCAAAGACTGATGAATGGCCTCCTCAAATAAATTCCTTCTGTATAGTTGCCAATAGTGAGAAGGTGATACATTTCTAAACATTTTGTGGCTCCTTTTGGTATTTGCTTTGGCATTGAAGAAGGGGAACTAGATCTTCTGAGTGTGAAGCAGGCACCCTAGTGAGGGACACAGGGGTAGGTGGTTCAGTTACCAGCTTTGTCTGTTTGTTCAGACCACTGATTTTCTGTAGGGAGATGAGAAATAATGTGAATTCACAAATTCTCATTTGGCTCTGAGAGGACTACTCAGCAAATGGGGTCCACTAGGATTTCCGTCACCAGGCAGTTAATGCTGCCAGGGATAGATGTGATTAATAATTCATAAGTTCTTTACTACCTAGCTCTTTACAGTTGCATAAATCAAGGTTGCACTGCATACTTCCTCTGTTATTTTTCCTCAAGAATGCCTCAAAGAGCTGGAAGCATAGTAAATGGAATATATGTTGGGGGGGGGGTAATATTTGTAGGTATTTTAATATTCTTTTACTAAAGAAGGGTTCATTTTCCCAGTGATCTGAAGATGCAGCAGTGTTGTTTGTTTGTGACAGCCAGATGTGGAAGTCACCCAGCCTGAGCTGTAGTGGAGGGAGGTTGGGTGTCTACGTACTGCCTGTGCTTGCTCAGTTGCATTCGTTGAGAGAGGATTATGGGTTTATCTCTCCTTTCTCTTATGTCCATGTTATGCTGAAAGTGTCAGAGAGTGCCTTTCCTCAGGACACTGAGGGCTGTGGGCACTTCTTTGGATGCCAGGTTCACAGCAGCAGTGCTTTTTTACCACACAGCTTAAACCTATTCCAGAGGTAGGAATAAGAGCCAATTGTTCTCTCTTAGGATAATCTCAGAGCAGGTTTCAAATTCTTCCCTTCTTTTTTAATCTCTAGCTTTTTTTCCCCCTGTGTTAATACACGTCATTATTGCTGTATGTTGAGATCCCAGTTTTTATGATCATATTGTTTGTCTGCACTCACATCACTCTTCTGGCTCTGAAGCTGTGATGAGTCTCAGTTCTCTGGACCAAGCACTGTGTAGCTGGACTGAAAAGGTGCAGCTGGAAATCTCAGTGATTCAGGAGCACTGGGCAAACCCACATGCATCCTTCAGAATTACATTCCTTTGTTCCAGCAGTATTACAGTATTTAACTACAGAACTCACAAATTCAGACATACCTCTGCTTAGATAATATGGAGTATCCTTTACATATATTTTTTTTTTTCTGTAGGCTTTCAGAGAGATATGAGGGCATTTTTCTCTGAATTACTCCCCTATTTGTATTTCAGTACCATAGTTACTGGAAGGACTTTGCATATTGATAGAGATGAAAATTGCTGATTTCTTTGTAGCAAGGTACCTGATTATAAGTATGACCAAGTGCATTTATTTAGTTTCCCTTAGGGTGGTGTTTTATCTTTTGCATTACAGGACTTCAGGCTTTTGAGTGTGCTGTTTATAGAGCACTGCCTGTGTTGTATATCTGGGAAATTCCTCATGGGGTAGTGATAGACATTATCTACAGACTTTGTGAAAAACAAGCTTAATGATCAATGCTCCATGAAGTTTAGTCAGCAATAAGACCATGTGTGATACGGTTGTCATGTTGCTTCCTATTCCCTTTTGTATTTTTATTAATTATTCACCTGTTTGTTCAGCTAGAAGTATCAGAAGACATTAAGTCACGGGGAAGGCATAACTTACGTGACTGTATCTATACCCAGTATAGATAACCCTTCTTCCCTTTTTCCGGATAATTTTCGTTGACTTGAAACTCTACATTTAATAAAAACAAAAATCTTTGTTGGAAAAAAAACCCTCTCCCTAAATGCCCCTCTCTGTGTGGGTTTTAGAGAAAGAAATCTTGAATTTTGGAACAAATTAAGTTAAGAATTATCAACTCCTGTTTTTAACCTTTTAAAACTTCTGCAGAGGAGGGATCACATGGGTCAGGCATCCCTTAGGGATCGTGTTGGGAGGGGGTGCCACAGTTCCAGGTTAGGACGTGTCCATCATACAGCTGCTGAGGAGCACAGGGACTTCTGAAGAGCAGCGTTTGTCCTTGGCAGTGCTTTCCCACCCATGTGAATTGATGCATGTGCTGTAGTTCTTGTTCTGGTCACAACAACACACCTTTTGTAGTGTTTCAGAGTTTAATGAAGTTTATTGGGAGGTTTCTGAGGTGCTATTAGGCTTCCAGACAAAACTGTCGCTGTGTATTGTGGTTTGCAGGCAGAACTAGCAAAAGGTGCCTGTTCTCACAACCTCAAATAAGAGCAAGTTAGAAAAATTAAAATCTGGGTCACTGCTTCTGATGAGTAAGCAGTTACCAGAGCATCGAGCCGCTTTTCCCCCCTCTGGGAAGCTGCAAAGGAACATAACAGCAATAAAATCCCAGTGCAGTTTGTTAGGCCTCCCTTGCCTATGAAGTTTCTGCTACAAGTTACTATTTTTGCTGTTTGGGGCTGTGTTATCCCTAACAAGGTTTCAGTTTCTTACCTTCTGTGCTCTTCCTGCTTGATTGATTTTTGGGATTTTTTTAATGTGGACCACTATAGATTCTGTTACTCTGTGGAGTGTTTTACTGAAGGAAAAATTGGAGTTTTATAGAATAAAAGAACAAGCTGTGCAGTGCCATAAAGTTACAGCACACTGCAGCACCATAGGCAGTGCATTCCAAATGAAGATGGAAATTATGGACCCACAAGTTAGTGCAGTTCAGTTTAACAGACTGGCTCACTAATTTGTCTTTTTCTCATCTTACATTGATAATTTTAGCCCTAGGCTGGAAAAGCACTTGCAGATGTAAGGAGAGGAGAGTGATGTGACGTGACTGAGAACAGCAGAGTTCTGTGTTTTGCTCTGACTTTTTATGTGGCCGCCTGCCTAAACTTTCTCATCTGTAAAACAGATAGACCAGCCAGGTGGCACCCGCTTTGGTTAGTGTCTGTGAGGTGCTTTGATCACTCAAAGTCCTCTTTTAGCACTAATTACTGCTCGAGTGTGTTCATGTGTGAAAGCGAACAGGCAAGCCAACTTCTGCTGGGAAGGACAAAGCACAGGAAGCTGAGGGAGGGCTGAGCCCAGGACAGACCTTACCGAGGATTCAGGAGGGTGTCTGGAGCCCAGCCAGCCTTCTGCATCGAGTGCCATGGGAGGGAATTAGTTCTGCAAGGTGTAAGCCCACATCCAATCGTGGATTCAGCAGCAGGAAAGGCAGGGTGTTGCAGGTGAGCCTCTGCCCCTGGGAGTTAAACACACGAGAGGAGCTGCCTTATCATTGCCCCGTGCAGAGAATTGTCTGCGCCCTCCTGTCCGGCTTCATGAAGCTTTTACCTCCCTGTCACTTCCCAACAGAAACTTGCAAGCAGAGTACGACCGTCTGAAGCAGCAGCATGAACACAAAGGACTGTCTCCACTGCCGTCCCCGCCGGAGATGATGCCGGTTTCTCCGCAGAGCCCCCGAGATGCTGAGCTCATTGCAGAAGCCAAGCTGCTTCGCCAGCACAAGGGCCGCCTGGAAGCCAGGATGCAGATCCTGGAGGATCACAACAAACAGCTGGAATCACAGCTGCACAGGCTGAGGCAGCTGCTGGAGCAGGTGAGTCCTCAGGCATTTCTCTTAGGTCTCTGTGGAGTCATAGTCCAAACAGGGAGGGAAATGTTACCAGTAACTACACATACCAAAAAAATGTTACCTGTAGAGCCTAGTCAGAGAAAAAAATACTAGATTGTTCTACAGGCTGCAAGTGAGAATGTGAAATCAGGTGTCAGTGTTCTTGTTTAATCTTCCTTGTTTTATTCAGAATTCAAATCCATTGGCTGCCTGGATCTATTTACTTAAAAACTGACAGAAAATTGTGTGTATTCATGGAATAACTAAAAGTTACAGAGAAATTTTAAGTAGTAAGCTGTTACTAAGAACCTTTTCTTTTTTTCTTCAATTTTCAGCCACAGGCAGATGCCAAGGTGAATGGTACAACACTATCATCTCCTTCTACCTCTTTGCAGAGGTCAGGCAGCAGTCAGCCAATGCTTCTTCGTGTAGCAGGCAGCCAGACTTCAGAAACCATGGGTAAGATAACAAAGTTCAGATTTTCATAAAAAATATTGACAGTCCCATTTTCCAGAAAAAAAATCCTTACAGACAGAAAATACTCTTCAGTTCAAATGAGAATGAAGTAGACATTTACAGTGGTCTCCAATTGCATTTGGCTTTTTACACTTCACATCTTCATTATGATTCAGGCTTTTGCTTTTGATCATGATGCAGTAGCCAGGGCTGGGCTTTGGAACACAAATATCACTGAAAAGCTAACTACTCTATTCAAACTGACTTGTAATTATTAAGTATGACATGACTGATGTAAATGTACATAATTATGGCTGAGAGACTAAATGTATGATTAGTCATCTCCATGTTAGCTGATGTGATCTTATTTTTAATATGCTGTGGCTCAATCAGTAAGATTGAGCTGTCACTCTTAGGCAGTGCTCATCTAGTGTCTTTCCTAAGTATCACATCAGATGTGATAATGAGCATCAAATGAGTTGTGGAGTAAGGTTAAGTAATAATATTCTATAGCTAGAGGCTGGAATTATTATTTTGGTGCTTTTAGTAACTGCTCTGTACCATTTTCCTAATTTCCTATCTGTGATATAATTAGTAAGTATTTATTACCAAGCAGTAAGGATTTTCTGCTTGTAAGAAAGCAATCAGTTGTTGCATCATCTTTAAGCAAATGCACTTACATTAATTCAAGAAGATAATGTTTCAAGAGCGACGATAATATTCAGCTTTATGCATAGGAATTTATTTAGTATGTCTTAGTGAGAGGCTTAAGTGAGAGCTTTTCACTGCTTTTAGTGCAAATGTCAGTAGTAGTGAGAAATTGAATGAGAAGGGACATTCTGCTGTGTCTGAAGTGCTGCTGTGGTGGGAAATGCAGCTTTTGGGGGGGCTTTTTCTTCCATTCCAAGAGTGAGCAATACACTGTGCCAGTGTGAAACATGATGGGTTATGTAGACCCTGCAACAAAAAAAGTGAAATAAATTGTACCTTTAGGAATGCTTAAGTGAAATCCCAGGGGTGAGAGTACAATCACAGCTAACAGCCATTTCATTGGACTTTTCATTAATCTTATTATCAATAAGGAAGTGTTTTGCTATTTATGGCATACACAGGCAAAATGTATCAGTGGTGTAATTTGTGTCAGCTCTTTGAAGAAATGCCATGAATTTCATTACAGGAAATATATTAATTGAAACACACAAGAAAAGATAGGAAGATAGTAGTTCCCAGCCATCTTAGTAGAAGGCTTTTAGTTTTTAATATCATCCTTTAGTAGGACATACAATAATGTACTTCTTTTCTTCAGACTCAATATAAAATAATTCCCATTTAACTTGTAAGACTGGAATGAATTAATTAACATCATATAAACTGCTAAAGTTTTTAAAGCAAATATTCAGATGTGTCTTAATTCTGTTTGGTTTGTTTGGTTGAGCCAATAGGTGGAAGGAGAGTGGGATGTTGAGTCGTTATCGGTCTGAGCGTATTGAGGCTGAGCAAAGCACCACTGTTGGCAGCATGGAGTGGAGCTTGTAAAAAGAATTACTAACTGAGCTAACAAGCCGCAACTAATTCAGTTTGTCGAGTCTCCTTTCACACCAGAAAGCTTTGCTTGCTAGTCTGAAATTTTTCTGAAGCGCAGCTTAAAAATATTCTTGAACTGTGAAGGGAAGAAGCGAAGTTTTGTAAATACATAATGGTCCCATGCAGCCAGCAGGGGCTCAGGAATGAGAGAGCCAGCACTTTCGAGAAAGTTTTGAGGATGGCTGGGTCTCTCAGGCAATGAGGTAATGCCGTGGTGGCTTTCATATGTTTCTTGCTTTAAAATCATACATTCATTTTTGGTGTTTTGTTTGAATGTAGAGCCATTGCACTTCTGTCTCTCTTCTTTCCCTGGGAGAGATTACTGTGAGGGCTTTTCCACCAGCAGTGTTGTCCATTTGGTAAAAGGAGTGACCTACTCAAATCCTAATTTAAAAATAGAGTAACATAGTGCTTGGTAACCTGAAGTATACCTGAGCAAGTGGAAAGGTTCTGCTGCTCTTCTCATAGAGTCCAGATGGGAAAGTCTTTATCTTTGGCCTTTCACCCCTGGCAATGTAGCAGCAGAGAGGTTCTCTGAGATGTGTGGGGCAAGAGGTTTAATTCCTTCAGCTGCCACCAGAATATCTGAGACTTAGTGAGCTCAAAGCTTTTTGTAGAAACACAAATGGGTAAGGCTGTTTTGGGTGAAGAAAAGGATTGAGGTCTGAAGGTATGTTTACATTTGTTGAGTAGCTTGGCTTGATGTCTTATTTTGTCATTTACAAGGAAAAGCTCAGCAAAATCATCCAAACGAGGAAAAAGTATTAAAAAATGCTTTTAAAATAAAAGATACAGTATTTTTGTGGGTCCGCGCGATTCAATTTGTGTCAGAGCTTAAGAGGACATTTGGAAATCAGTTCCTGTCGTCACTTCTTCTGCACGTGGACAGCAGAACCACTGCCCTCTTCTTTTGTTCTTCAGGGCCAGGAGGCTTTCTGCAGGTTGATAAAGTCCTCAGCCTGGGCAGAAGCAGCAAGATCTTCCTCTGAGTTTTCCCCCTGACATCCATCAAAGGCTGGGAGAACATTACTTTCACTGACACCTCTGTCAATGCAGTGCTTGATGCAAAAGTAACTCAAGGTGTGAGTTGATTTGTGTGAGCCCAGCACCAGTTGAAAGCTGAACAAACTGCAGGCAGTCTCAGCAGCTATTTTTAGACCATTAATGGAATAAAAGAAGCTGATACAAAGACCATCATTTATATGAATTAAGTGCTTCTTGCAGACACTCTACCCCACTTCTTGTACTGGAGTGGGAGAAATCACTCTTGGTCAGTAATAACTCTTGTGAAACTCCTGGCCTAAATCCAGGCAGCCCTGAAGTGTTCCTTTAGTGTCTCTTTTTCGAGATTTTTCCACTAGCATGGAGCACCTCAATGTTTAAAGAACTTAAATGTTAACAGAAAATCAGAGGTTATTACTTGAGTTGAGTAGGGAAAGATATGTTAGAATAAAGGAGTCATTAAGTCATTTTCAAAACTCTTGTGGTTATTACAGCAGGCAAAATTGCTTTTGTGTTATAATAGGGATAAAAGGTGTAGTAAAAAAAAAGGAGAATCTTATTCAAAATTTATCTTTTTGTGGTATTCTTTTTCCAGATGCTTTATTTGTAGGGGAGGCTAGGGCATGCAGTAAAAACAACATATGGATTTTAGTTATATGAAACCATGAGCAAAAAAATTCCAGTAAAAAATAAAATGTATTGAATTTCTCATTAAGCTCCTGCCCTATAATCAGGTTATAGAAATTATTCAGTGGCAGAAATGTATTCTGCTTTATTAAACTGCTGCTAAACCCTTTTACTGTACAATTGAGTGTTCTTGGAGCACCAATCTGATGCAATTAAACTGTCAGAAATATTAATACTGATGCAGATGAGAATCTGGGTTTCTACTGATTTGTGCAGCTAGGCAGAGCAGTGCCAACATGAATCCCGTGCTATCAGAAAGCTGCTCAACAACAGCACTCACAACAGCAATTTCTTTTTCCATTAATAGGAGAAGCTGAAATGATGAGTGTCATTTATGGAACTGAATGTTCCTAGCAGACATTTTACCCTACCTCTTCTACCAGAGTAGATTACTTCTTAAATCCCTTTTTATGATTTAAAATCACTGTTAATTGTTTCAGGCTCATTGTTCAGTTTCACTTAAATCCTTACAAAGAAAGAGAAGCATAACCATCAACAAAATTCACCTTTGAAATTTTGATTGTATACTAAGGAGAAAATGTGTCTTAAGTGAACAGCTTTAGCTTTGTGAAGGACTTAGGCAATAGCAAACTGTTAGCAAAGGGGTTTGTCTCTCATGCAGTGGTGTGGATTTGCTTTGCAGGTGAGGATGAGCTGCTCAGCCCTCCCCAAGACACAAGCACAGGTTTGGAGGAAGTGATGGAGCAGCTGAACAACTCCTTCCCGAGCTCCAGAGGTGAGCACTGCTGCCCGTGGCAGATGAGAGGGAAGAAGATAAAAGTGCTTTCTGTTCATTGATGTTTTCAGGGGGTTGTGTTTCGGTATCAGGTTTTTTGCTGCTCTTTGTTTTCATTTTAACAATAGCTGTAGAGAAACCTGTCTTGTTTAGAGTGGAGAAGCAGCCTGCTCCTCCTTTACCTTAAGCGACCTCCACAGGTGGCCTTTGCTAGATATGAATAAAACAATTTCTGTATAAGACTTTTCTTCCCTGAGCATTTTCTTCTCTTCCCATTTGCCATGTTCCTTTTCTCACAGCTTTTCTCCTTTTGGGTGAGTCCCCTTGCTGATTTGGTTTTTAACACATTTTTTTTTCCTGTCCTTACGTCCTCCAAGAATAATCTGGTTTGAAATACAGTATTAAAGTTCTGAATCGGAGTTCTCAACTATGTAGCACTTGGGTACAGAGGGATGGAGGAAAAATGCCTGGGCTGCTTGTTTGTGCAGCGTAGGCTGCACTTGTGCATACAGCCACAGCATTTCCGTCGCTGTTTCCATGTTGCTCATTCCTGTTGTCTGCTAAAGATAAGCAATTTGTATTACTGGAATTTATTTGTTCAACTTTTTTTTTTTCATTTAAGAAGTTCTTTTCTGAGCCCAGAGAAAATACTCTGGTGCCAAGAAAAATGGCTTAGATTCCTAGCAGGAGATGGGAAGTTTGGGATTTTGCCTGTTGGCGTGAAGGAAGGCTCAAACATAAACCTCTTGGCAAGAGTAAGTCCCATGTCTGTTGGCAGTGTGTTCAGTGGATTTCAGTAGGGACATAGACTTACCACAGGGCCCCTTGCACAGGTTTCATACATCACCCAAAGGTTCTTCTTTAGTAGATTAAATGCATGAACCAGCATACAAGACCTTTGGTGGAGTCAAGTTTTCTCCATTCTTTGGTTTCAAGGCAAGTTCGGCTCTGACCAGACATCATCTGTGAGCAGTGAAAAAGCAGGAGTATAAGCTGTGTAAGATGTCATGCTGTAAGTCAAAAGATAGAATAATTTAGATAGATATCATGGAAGAAAATCTAAAACAATACTTTCACTGCTTTCGCCTTCACCTCTGCATTGTGTGAAAAAGTTGTATGTCCGGCCCTCATTTTGAGAGACAACAGATAAAAACATCTTTCTAATATTGCTATGTAGATAAAAATGGACTTAATTTTAAAGTTGCTGTGTACATGAGGTTGCAGCACACACGGTTTTCTTACCAGGGATCATAATCTGTGTAAATATGTTGTATTTAGGAAATCTTGCATAGGATGTGCCCAGATGCAAACAGCCCTTGTGTTACAATACTCACCAAATGTAAATGATTATCCTTCTCTGTTCTTCATGTATCTGTTGATGCATTTGCATGAATGCCAGGTTTGTGTTACTACTTTTGGTCCTACAACCAGTGCAAATGAATTTCCATTCCCTGGTTGATGCAGAAGGCTACTGACAGTGCAAACTTCTGTTACTGGAGTTTTCTTCTATTCCAATTTTAACAATTAAATTATATTCAGCTGATCCCTACATACACAAAGCTCACATCCACAGCTGATTTGCCACAGCCTCATGTAGACCTTCACTGTGACATGAAGGACACTGTAGTCAGTCAGATTCCACAGTCATCACAGATCTGACTTAGAATTTACAAGATGTAAGAAAGAAGAAAAAGAAGTAAAGCTGGTCTCAGCAAACTACTGAACCAGGAACCTTTTTGCTGTTCAGAGCTACAAATCTGTATCTCAGGTTTCTAATCTATAACAAAGGATCAAAGTGTAATTGCAAAAGAGTGAAAGCAGTTTGGCAAAGCGGCCTGAGGAGAGGGGATAGTGTGACGACTCAGATGTGGTGCAAGTCAAATTTAGGTTCTTCCCATTACAAGCTGGGTTGAATCTCAAGGTGTAGGTGTGAATACCTACCTCAAGTAGGCTTTTGGGAAACACACAAATAAACTCTAAAAATAAATAAGCAGGGATCTATAAAGAATGCATTTTCTTACATTGATTCTTACAAACCAGAGTTAAAAAATTACCAGATGCAAGAAACACAGTCATCACAGTATGACACTCAGAAGTGAGTTGTGATACAGGAGTTTATGAAATATTTGAAAGCTGAATTAAAACTACTTGGATAACATGATTCCACATTTAATGCATAATATTTTTAGGAATTAACACTAGAGGAAAGATAGATTGAATGCTCAAGATTGGCTGGTACTAGAAACAGTTTTGTTTATTTCTAGACTAATGCTATAGAAGTCATCTCCTGTGATAGTCACAGACCATGTAATTCCAAAAGACCTGCAGTGGACACAGTGCCCTTACTAAAACTTACCTATATTGGAAGGGAGAATCACAAAATTAAATCCATGAAGGGACAAAAATCCATACAGGTAACCTGAAATGTGTACAGGGAATCAGTTAAGGAAATTTAGGGGTTCATTAAAAAGGTACAGTCAGGACATTAAATGTCCTGCTGGTTAAGTTTCTGAAGGGTGCAGACAACAAGTCAGAGTATCTGAGGGAGCTGGGATTGTTTAGCCTGGAGTGAAGGAGACTCAAGGGAGACCTTCTTGCTCCCTACGACTACCCGAAATGGGGGTGTAGCAAAGTGGGGGTCAGGCTCTTCCAAGTAACAAGAAACAGGACAAAGGGAAGTGATACAAAGCTGCACCAGGGGAGGTTTAGCTTGGATATTGGAGAAGATTTCTTCAGCAGAAAGCATTGGAACAGGCTGTCCATGGAAGTGATAGAGGTGGTATTTTAAAAGACATGTAGGTGTGGCACTTGGGGACATGGCTTAGTGGTGGACTTGTCAGTGCTGGGCTAACAGTTGGACTCAGTGGTCTTAGAAGTCTTTTACAACCTTAATGATTCCACGGAATGTGCATTCTTTGTGGACATGTAGGTGTGGCACTTAAATTTCAAGCTAAATATCCAGCATGGCACAGTATAGAGAGTGAGTGATACGTCTTTTAAGTCAGGGACATGATTCTGGTGTCCTGTTGCCATTAGGATAACAGAGGGCAGAACGGTATGACAAGAGCTGACTGGATTCTGGAAGCTTTAGTTGTGAGGAAAGTTCAGAGCTGAATAAGCAGTGAAGGGGAAAAAGACTAAATTTCCGTGTTTGGGTGCACAGTTGTGTAATTGAGCGTCACAGGGTACAAATTAACAACAAAATGTTTACTCTAAACACTGTCAAAAGCACCTGAAGAGTAGGATTTGCTCAGGTTGGGAAAGTTTCCTAAAGCAAACAGGGGCTCTCATTTTGAACTTCAGAAACAAAGCAGTAAAAGGTAGTAGTAATTAATTGTCACTCACCTGGAGATAGATTCCTTATGATTATGATATTTTTCAAGCTTCTGCTGCATAGACCTGTTTTTAAAAGGGCATCATGGCTTAATAGCATCATTTTGAATGTATTCTAGAGAAGCATGTTCAAATCAAATCGTGTCATAGACCTGAATAAGCAGATCTCACATGTAATAACTTGTGCACTACATAGCTTTTACAGAGTTCAGAGGAGATATTTTGTTTCTTCAGTTTAACCCATGGGTAGTTCTTGGCATTTCCCAAGGAGCACAGGACCTCCGTACTCCTTGCACAGCTGGCTGTTGGTGCCGAAAGCTGTTTCATTTCTGGAGAAAGAAATTCTGCTGAATGCCTGATGATTGCTGTCCTTAAGGAATTTTTTCTTTCCTTTTAGTCTACAAGGTTTCCCATCCCATTCCTCTTTTACTTTGCTGCTCCCAGCAAATTCACAACTGCTGCAGCTGCTTCAAACAGCTGCTGTGCTAACTCAAAACAGATGTCAAAGCCAGAGGTCTGACATTTAGTGGAAATCTACCATTAAATACCACCTCAGTGGTTTATTTGACCCTGCTTGATAATGGGCCACAGAGGAAAACATTTTCACGCTGTATTTGTGCCCAGACTACTAAATCTCCAGGGAACTGGTTCACAGTTAGAAGGCAAGATTGGCAGGCTGGTATTTTGAAAGCCAAATTCTTCTTGCCTGCAGCACTGAGGACAAACAAGTTGCACCAGGTCAGGTGGATCTCATGGGGGACCAGGCTGAGGTTTGCAGTTATGGTTTCACTGCAGATGCTTTCCATGAATGAAGCTGAGAGAGAAATTTAGGGGCTGTGAGAGAACTTCCCAGGTTTCAATGCAGGGTCCTTGCCTGGAGGATAACAAATAGGTGGGAGCCAAGTAGTTAGAAATGAGACCATGATGGCTTACAAGAGCTAAGAGACCATGATACAACGTGAAAACATTTGGAGAGAGATCACTGCTTACTCATTATTTATCTTGGTATTGCTTAACACAGATGTGGTCTTATGCAGTGAAATTATAAGACCTCACAGCAATAAATGAATGGCACTAAGAATAGCCATATTTTTAAGAGTTTTATTTTTATCTGTCACATTAAAAAAATACCAGTCACATTTTTTCCACTCACTTTTGCAGCAGCCAGGCTCTGTTACGATTGGGATTAATGCCCTATGTGGAACTAGCAACTTTCAGCACTGCAAATAATGCAGTTTCTATTATTCTGACAACAGAATGTCTTATAAAGAGTACCCTGGAGATACTATGCAGTAGGGCATTCTGGAAATGTCCTTCCAGTTGAGACACCCTGGTCTCTCCTGGGTGGTGTCACCTTCTCTGTGCTATGATCCTGCATCCCATAGCAGTGAGCCCAGGTGACTGAGATCCCCCATCCCTCCCCTGTGGAACAACAGTACTGGCCTGGCTGAGCTTCTCTGGAGATGGGATAGTGATGTGGAAAACTGGTTCTTCTGTGCTTTATAATGACCTGTTTTATTAAAACTTCAAGGAACTTTTTTATGAGAAACAAAGCTATTTACAGGTCTGGATCTCCCCTGTCTGCAGCCTAACCCTTTCAGGAGTTCAGTGAGGGGCAATGCAGTAGGTGCTTTGTGGTCTCTATTTGGACCTGAATCTGCATAGATGCATAAAGGCATTATTAGTGTCTCTGCTTTGAGTTTGATTTGATCTCTTGCTTTGTACCTTTGCCTGTGATGCAATGTCATTTAGCTTTCAAAAAAAGTAGAAAGAAAATCTCATCTATTTTGTAAGGGCAGGAAATGTTGATTTGAGCAGGAATAATAGATAATTAGGCACCAATGGCTTGCATATCAATGTTTTGGTGCCTTGTAGGACACAAGTTTTCAGAACTGCAGCAATATAGACAATCTTCTTCCTCTGCAATTTATGCTAAACGATATTCCTTGCCTTAAAACTTAGAAACACACGTTCATTCATATGCAAAGAAGGCAATAACGTAAAATTCATTAAACCCTTTTTAATCTTCCTCCAGAAGAAATTTGCTGTTACTGGATAAGCACTGCTCTTTGTTTCATTTAACAAATTCTAGGGCTGATTACTCACCACAGACTGTCCTCACCAGCTGTTTTGTGTGGTGCTGAACTATCCCGGTTACCTTTAAATACGTTCATTTTCAAGCAGAATCCAGCCTGTCTCATGTAAATTTAAAATAAAAACTGTGTAGCTGCAGTTGTAGCTGCTTGTGCAGACAGGTGGGATCCAGTATTTTGCATGTAGGCCGTTCCTTCTCTCTTCTTGACCCAAGCTAACCTGTTTCCTAGGTCCCATTCCTGCCCCAGGAGTCCTGCATACCAAGCTGTACTGAGTTGTAGTTTCTTGGACTCCTTGAGTAGACCACCTGCTGACCTAAACCTCGGGGCTTTCCCTCAGGACATGACAAAGTGCAGTGGATTTTTTATCTTCTTTCACAAGGATTTTCTGTTACATGATTTATATTGGTGAGATATTCTCATCTTCCCTCTTGAAAGGCCTTTTTAGGGAATTCATGACTCGTGATAAAGGTCCCAGAGGTGGTCGCAGGATCTGCAGGTACGTGTGTAAGTCCTAGAAAGCTAGTCAGGCCGTTGAGATGGAGTCCCTAGAACTGAGTCAACACCTCTCCTGGCCATCATGCCCTGGTACCTCTGTCCAGAACCAGCACGTGTGGTAGAGGTTGTACCAGAGTCAAGGCTTTGCTTAGGAGCAGAATAAAAACCCACACACAGAGCATGTTGTTACCGATCCTGTTAGTATAGTTTCTAATAGTAAGCGTGGTATTGAGGAGAGGGAGAGGACCAAGAAGGGATTATTTCTCCTGTTCCTTTGCTGTCCAGGCCTTCAGAGGCTGCCCCAGCCCTTTCCGTTGCTTGGAGTTTGTGGCTGAGCTGTGGCTCTGGCCCAGGGTGATCAGTGATGCCATTCTCGTCCTCCACCATCTTCTCCTCTCCTTTACTGCCTCTGCTCAGCTTTGCTCTGCTGTTGACCTTTGTTCTGTAACTTATGAAATACCTGCAAAGCTATTTATTGCCTTCCTTCCCTTTTCCTGCAGGCTACCATACCTAGAGAAAAACTCCATATCAGTTAGGTTGCTGTTAGGCTGACTGGTGTGTTCTCCCTTATGTATCTGTCTCTCTCCCTGTTGTCCCATACAACATTTACAGTTACATCCTTTGCAGCAGCTCTGGGGCAAAGATCATCCTCTTTTCTGAACAGCATCTACTGCAGTAGCTTTCTCACCTAGGACTGCAAGTCTGGCCATGCCAGAGCCAGCAGTGATGTGACAGAGACAGGGGGACACTGGCACTGCTGCTGGAGACAGCGGGCGTCTTACTGTCACTGGCTGTGTGATGGGGAAAGGGGGCAGGAGGCCATTTCTGCTGTTCATTGACACCTGACTTTCTTTTTCAAAAAGCAAATATGCTATGAGAAGTGTTTTAGAAGAATCAATATGGTCAAAATATGGCTTCCGTGAAGGGTCGTTTATCTTTTCAGCTAAACCCATTATTGACTCCGCAATTTTGGCAGTACAACTTGAATGTGCTGAGATACTTTCCCTTTTTTCCCTTTTTACTTGAATGTTCTTTCTTCCTCTGCCCCCTCAGTTTTACTATTCTTGCAGATCAGCAAGTTACAAAAATATTCTGGAATGCTGTATTTATTGTGAATATGTATTTATTGTGAATATGTTGTATTCCGATATATTTCTCTAGGTGTAAAATAGGTGTGTGTGTGCATACATGTATATGTTAATGCATACCTCAGTGTATGTAGACTGTAATACAGTCTCAAATGTCTGCATGATTTAATTTGACATCGAGGAAAAATCGTTTTACCGCTTATATTGATTGCCAGAAGTACTCAAATTGAAGAAATTAGGGTGCTCAGAAAGTGAATTCAGATCTTCTCTGCAGTCCTTAATCTCAACTGAAAGGCGTGTAAGTTGGTGCCAGTAGTTTTCTCAAGTGTTTTTGCAAGGTTAAACCAAGCCACAAATTACGGAACCGTTGTTGAATAAATCAGCTCAGAATCATCAGTGGATTTCAGTGCACTTTGTTTAAGCAGAAATGCTTTTTTTAGTATTAAACTTCTAAATGGAAATTGAAGTGTCTCGTACAGCATAAAATATATACTGATGTGTGGTTTTTCCTTTCTTTTCTGATATTTATTCCACTTCCTCTCTCTGTTCCTAAAGGAAGAAATGCCCCTGGAAAGCCAATGAGAGAGGTTAGTGAGACACAGGCTCACTGCCATGGCTTCTGTTTGTCACAGCTTGCTTTCTGTGCCCAGCATGCGTGTGACACAGCACGGGTTTGCTTGGGTTTGGTGAAGGGGAGGGGGGTTCATTTTGCTTTGGATTTTGTTTGATTTTGCTGAGTGCATTCCCCATGTGTGCTGTAACAGTAGTGTACCTCTCAACTTTCCATGGAGACAATGTCAGCTTAGGGAATCTGCGTTTTCTTACATCCTCCCAAAGGTGGAAAATCAGAAATGGGGAGGAGAAAATAACACACTGAAATTAAGTCTCTGAACAATGTATTGTTGCTGTTGTGTGTAAGCACAACAGGGAGACCCGTGTCTCGTGCTGTTCTGCTTACATGCTCACAGTTGTATTTACACGTATGTGACAACATACCAACCATCATCTCCAGTTACTAAATAGGATTTTTTTTTCTTTTTCTGTAGAACAGTGAGAGTTGAGAGGTATAAGAGATTCAGGTGTTTTAATTTCCTGATGTACTGCTGCAGAATGAAGAATGCTACTAACATTCACCAGCTCCACAGTGTTGTATTCAGCAATGCAAATGGGTTTTCACTGTGCACTTTGGACATGGTTGGTTTGATGCAAAACGGGTTTTGGAATTTGTGCGTCACTACTCATTAATGGAGGAAAACATTTCGCTCTGTGTTGTCACAGCACCTTTGAAAGTATTTCCAGAGAGCCTTGATCTTTCCTCTGTGAAGCTGCTTTTCACTCGCCAACCAGATACAACGTTTGAAAGATGAATTTCTAGTAAAAATTGTTATTACAGATAAAATATTCAGAGACTGCCTGAGTGCACTTGCAGTAGCTGTGAAATGACCTTTCCTACACAGAAGTCTGTCCCTGTGGATGAGGCAGGAAGTGAAGGGTAACTCAGTTTCCAAACTTCTGCTGTTGTGAAGACAGGGGCTCATGGAAATACACTGCACTGGGGATTTTAGCAGAGCTGTTGTGAACCCATAGTCACTGACAGTCTACCCTAGGAAAGCCAGGATTTGTCCTGATGTGGTGCCTTGAAATACAAACGTTCTCTGCACTGGCTGTAGGAGCTGGGACAGGTCCAGCTACTTTGAACTGCAGGATCTTTGGTGCAGGTTAAGCCTGTCCTCAAATGGCAGGCCCTCCATATGGATCAGAAAAGGGTACTTGGGATGGCATCAGGCAGACTGCACCAGTCCAGAAATGTTATGAAAATTATTTCACATTCAGCACTGCAAGTTCTTGGCTCACACACTCTGAAAACTGTTCTCCAATTCAGCAAAACAGGTCATTGATTTCCACTATCCTCATTCATATTTATGCATATTATTCACAAAAAGCTGTGCTGCAGAGAGCGTACTTGTTACAGTAGTTAAAATATATATAAGTTGACATACTCTACCTGATCAGATTCCAGCAGCTTAACCCTAAAAATCTGACTTCAGTGAATCACTCACCGCTATGCAATCGAGTTTGCTCTCACTGATGGTTCCAGAGGGGCCTTGGTAACTTGCAGAGCTGAATATAAAACATAATTGTCCTGCTTATGAAGTGTATGAGCTAAGGTATAGAACAGCTTTTGCTTTACATGTGAGTCTATTACTGCAAAGGGAGATCACGTGATTTAAAACCCACCTGGCCAGGTTTTGATCCCATTGCTCACATTAGGTATTGTCTTCATGTGTAATCCCATGGATTTTGTGCCATTACTCAATATGAATAAGGGTATCAAAATCCAAGCCACCAACAGGAAGGATTTTTCTTTTATTGGGAAAGGGTTAGAAATCTGTGATGCTAAAAAAGGCATTGTGTTGAGGTTTCTTAATTTACTTTCTGTCCACTCTTTTGAGTCTGAGTGCTCCACCTCTGTTTCTCTGACAAGCTGAGGGATAAGATTGTTATTCTATTACTGTGCCCACTCTCACAGGCCTTGATTCCATTAGAGTCTCTAAAGCAAATTCAGTAGATGTGAAAGACATGATTCTGTATGTGACCAGAAGTGATGTAGTTAGTGTCTGCAGAAATAGGTGTCTTCTGCTTCCCAGGCAAATGCAGCTGTGGTTTTTATAAGTTGAAGTTAGTACTGTCCATGTCCATTTTGAGCTTTATTGCTGCATTTCAAAGTGTGTGCTAGCTTTTTCTCACACAGCAGCGTTTTTCAACCTTTCAGTGCCTCAAGCATGGAGAAGACTTTTTCAGCTTTAATGTTAAAAAAACCCAGAATTAATGCCTTTTTTGATGGCATTACTTCAGAAATATGAATAATGTGGAAAACTCTGATTTGTATTTTTCTAAGTGCTTTTAGAACAGTATTTTCCTCATTTGCTTCTTAATTAAAAATGTCAAGGTCCTGTTTCAGTATTAGGGCAAGTAAGCAGCAAGCAACAGTAGCAGCAGAGCTCTGTAGAAACAGTGAATTCAGAGAACTTATTTAAGTAATAGGTATTACAAACAGGGATGCGTTCCTTGCACATAAAGTACCAGGAAATTATACTACATTTTGTTCTCACCTGTCTGCAGGCTTTATTGATCCACCTGTTACTCTCGTGTCCAAGAGAGGCAAAAGAACTGCTGGCAGTGCAGTGACACCCAGCTGAGGGTCTGCCAGTTGCATGGCTGGGGCACAGCTGTATCACCTGCTCCTCTAGTCCGTCCCACCATCCCATGGCTGTCCTAGAGAACATGGTCCCCAGTTTGCTGCATTTTACAGTTATTAACATAAACTGCAGTCAGCAGTGGTTAATGGTCATGCTCTGAGCTGTAAACTCAGGTGGCTCAGGAGAAGATGCACTGCTGTTCAGATTTTATGCAGAGAAAATTAAAAGCTGTGCTGGAGAGGGAGTGTGGATGATGTTGTAGCTCCCTAATCACCCACTATGTCTCTGTGCAGCTTTTGAGGAGTGGGACTGGATCTGAAGCGTGGTTATTTCAAAAATATGGCATCACTTAACAGAGAAAAGAAAAAATTACTGCTGGACATTTCTGTCATTTTTATGTATTAAAAAGTACCTAGGGATTCCTGGATGCATAAGGACTTCTTGGCTTACAATTGCCTGAACAATTAACAGTTTGCACCTACTGTGGATTACTTCTGAAAGGCTTTTTTGTGTTTTTTGGTTGATGTTGTTATTTCTACACTTCTCATTTTTCTGACAGAACAAAACAGTGTATTAACAAGTACTGATTTTTTTCTGATGATGGGGTTTAGCAGTTTGGGTTGTTCCAAGTCCACAAAAGAGTGATCACTCTCCCTGAGCTGGGAATGAGTGGTGTTGCAATACCTGAAGAGCCCTGGAGAGTCCCACTGTTGATTCTAGAAACAACAGATGATGGTCAATCGGCATGAGAGGCCATGACCCCACAGGCAGCTGTGCCTCTCACAACTGATGAGCCAGTTACAATCTCCCTCTGGTTCTACCCAGGTTATTTGATAAAACCATTCCAGAGTTTCAGAGTTTCACGGCAGTGCCGTGGCGCTTAACCTTTCTGTTTGCATAAGCATCTTCCATATATATGTTCTTGCTTTCATATGGCTTTGTCAGATTTTCGGTTTTGATGGTGTAATTTGCTGGCTTGATCTCAGTCTGCATGATGCCAGTTGGAGATTATCCCTTACACCTAAGATAAATGTAGGATACCTTTACTTTAAAGTAAACTATGTTTTGACCAAAACTTGGCAGGAATTTTTCATACGCAGTTACTTGCCTTGCTGATGAGCAAATTACAAGTTTTTGCTTAGGATGAATAGGATGGCTATGCATTAATGATTTATGGGTGAAACTGCTCATTGATGCATCTGTTCCTCTGTACATTAGTGCAATTAGCAAACTGTCACCAGATCAGAAGCACGTATTTCTTTGTATCAGTGTCTGACAAGCTGTGGCAAACACAGCTGACTGTCGAATGGGCAGCTTGTTGAATAGTTGTCATTTAGATCTGGCCTATTTTGGTATAATGACGGCTACACTTAAAAGAAGAAATTGGACAGTTTGAAAAAAATAGTATTTGAATGTACAATGTGGTAGTAGTTCCCCAGAAGAAACAAATTTCTGGGCTTGTTCAGCCAGGAGAAGAGAAGGCTTCAGGGGGACCTCTGGCCTTCCAACACCTGAAGGGAGCTTGTAAAAAGGAGGGAGAGAGACAGACTTTTTATACAACAATATAGTGACAGAACAAGGGGCAGTGGTTTAAACTGGAATAGAGGAGGTTTGCATTAAAGTTTAGGAAGAAATTCTTTACTCAGAGGGTAGTGAAGCATGGGAATAGGTTGCTGAAAGAGGCTGTGGATGCCCCATCCCTGGAAATGTTCAAGGCTGGGTTGGGTGGGGCTCTGACCAACCTGATCTATTGAGCAACATCCCTGCCCGTGACTGGGGAGTTGGAACTAGATGGTCTTTAAGGCCCCTTCCAATCCAAACCATTCTCTGCTTCTCCGAATAATTCTCAGGTAATTTTTTTCTATTCTGTAAATGCTATTTAACATCAGTCCAAGCTCTTTTTTGCTGTATAAATGTCAACAGTGCGTGACAACAATAATATAAGAACATTGGGAAGAGGATGGTGAGTCTGACTTGCCCCATAGGGAAAGGTTCTTCCTAGAGAAGACCCCTGTGTCAGGAAGGACACCCACCATGTGGATGTGCAGTGGTAGCAGCCAGGCTCTGGCACAGGGGGGAGACTGCATGACAGGTGTATCCTGGATGCCCTGGTTGTGTCCTTCCTTTGTTTGGGTGCTCCTTCCTCAAGGACCATGGCAACGACTCGGCACCCAAGGTAATGCAAAGTATTTCTGGGAAGCAGAGTTGTGGGCAGATGGTGTTGTACCTCCCATGTTTTTCCAGACAAGTATTCCATCAGAAATGATCTCAGAGAGTAAATCAAACCCCCTCAGGCCATAGTGATGTACAGTTTTATTGAGTAATACTTCACCTATTATAGATGTTCAGTTGCTGACACTGTGCAGCATGGGGTCTTCTTGAGTTGGAGGTCACATGCATTTCTTTGCATCTAAATAAATCTTCCTTCAGCGATTATTTCCTAACTCCTCTTTTAACTCATTTATGTATTTGGCCCCAACATCAGCCTGTGGCGATGAGTTTGGTAATACAATTATGTGCTGTGTGAAGTATAATTTCCTTCTGCTGTTTTTAAGACCTTCTGTCTGCTCTCTTGTCCTTGCAAGAAATCGTGAGCCCTAAGTCCTTGGTTTGGATGCTTATCTTGTAGGGTGCCTAGATCTCTGTTATGTTCCCTCTTAGTCATATTTTTTCAGGAGGGAGATTCCAAATGGCATTCAACTGTTTAAACCATGATATCATTTGAGGTGCCAGAGGGTATTTGAGACAGTCACAGAGGGTGCAAATCTGACACAGGACTTGCAGAAGACCCACTCAGAACAGCACTGGAATGCTGGAGGGCTAAAATGGCAACTTTTGTTTTGCCAAATTTAGTGTCCCTGTCATCAAGTCTGTTTGGTTTCTGATTGTGGTGAATCCATTCATAATTGCCAATCAGTCTTGCTGCCTTGCCTTTTCATTGCAGCAGTGGTGACACGAGTGTGAGACGTTGCAGGTTTCATCTCCAGAATTGTACTGTGTGTTTATTTATCACTTCTGTGTGGGAGGTTGCGGTTATACCATCTTGGGTTGTGGGTGAGGAGAAATACGTAAGTAAACCACCATGTAGTAGATAGATGGTAATTGTGTCATCTTCCTTTCTGCTGGACTGCTGTCTGAAAAGGAAAGGATATTTTTAAACGATTGAACAAACCAAGCTGCTTAGTTTGGTCATCATTGTATCTATCTGTGCATGTATCCTGCTGGGACCTCTTGGGTTTAATGACTTGGGTAATTACTGCTGATCTGTTTGTTTCTGGTTTTCTCCTTGATAGAACATTGAATGCTCAAACACTTGGAGCATCAGTCAGAAGCTTGTCTGTGATGACAGTTCACTTAATTGTTGCTCTTGGTGAACGTTGATAAAGCTTCATCCCAATGGAGGGTACTGGCTTATTGCCATCATGGTTTATCATAGCCATTGAAGCCAGTATTGCTGTTAAAGTGTTCTGCAAACCTGTCAGCTTATAATGACAACCTGTTGGACTCACTTGGGAAACTTTTGGAAAAAGGCCTCTCCAGCGTGCTGCTCTGGGGATGGCAGCAAGTGGTACCTGGAGTGTGATGGATCTGTGAAATGTTCCTGCCAACATGCTGCCATGACCTATTCGTGTAATTTTCTCTTCTTTGACTCTCTTTTTCAGGCCACAATGTAGGGAGCCTTTTCCACATGGCAGATGACTTGGGAAGAGCGATGGAAACCTTAGTGACAGTGATGACCGACGACAAGGTGTTAGAATAGCAAGATGTGTTTTACAACTTCAGGCGTTCCGCATGGTTTTTATAATATTCATACTACAAAGAGGATTAGACTGTAAGAGTTTACAAGAAAACAAATCTATATTTTTGTGAAGGGTAGTGGTACTATACTGTAGATTTCAGTAGTTTCCTAAGTCTGTTACTGTTTTGTTAACAATGGCAGGTTTTACACGTCTATGCAATTGTACAAAAATTATAAGAAAACTACATGTAAAATCTTGATAGCTAAATAACTTGCCATTTCTTTATATGGAACGCATTTCGGGTTGTTTAAAAAAAAATTTATAACAGTTATAATGAAAGATTGTAAACTAAAGTGTGCTTTATAAAAAATAATTGTTTATAGAAACCCCCTTTAAAAAACCACAAAAAAAAATATACTGAGGCAGTGCATTTGTTTAGTTTCATTTCAGCTCTGTAACTGCATCGGAGAGATTCATGTCCTATGTTCTTTTCCTTGCCTATCAAAAAGAAAAAAGTATTTTCTGCAGCAACACCAAAATGGCCAGTTTACATTTCTCATTGGTTTTGTCTGACTAGGACTGGCTTAAAAAAAAAACCAATCCACAACAACCATAAAAACCAACAAACTGAAATTCCAATGAAGATAGTTATGTCATACCTTTCCAATAAAATTAAGAATCACATGATTTACTGTCCTGATTTTGGACAGCAACTAGCAATTACACAGCTAGTTTGCAATAATTAAGTGAAAGAGCACATTACATGACAGAGCCTGCAAAAAAATTTAAAAAAAAAAAAAAAAGAAAAAACCCAGAAGGAAGAAGGAAAGAATTTAATGACCATCCTGTATGCCAGTGTTTCCTCAACTGACTAAATTCCTGAATGCTGTTAGGAAAGGAACATAGAAATTGCTTTACTGGTTTGAACCTCTGGAGCTCAGTGTCTGTCCAGCAGCGGAGGCTTCAGCAGTTCCCTCCTGACCCCCTGGGGCATCAACTTCTGACCTGAGGCACAAGAATCACAGGGCACTGTCCAGCTCCCAGGGCTGTTAATGAGCATGAAGCTCTTCCATCCTCTGGACAAGGAAACCAGAGCTCTTCACATCCGTGTCTCAGCCTGCTACAGCAGCCGGTCCCAAGGAGCTGTAATGTTCTGAGATCTTTGGGAAAGGCTGTAGAAGAGTTACTGCTGTTCTTGCACGCGGTTGGTGATCAGGTGAAGGTAGTCACACTGTTCCATGAGATATTTATCACCAAAACAAAGGCCCTGGTCCTTTCTCCTTCCCCCTTTCTCTCCACAAGTAATCCTGCACAATTAACAATAACATGAGAAAGAGGAACTGATAGCGAAGATTAGCCAGCTCGACTGCAGCTCAGGAGAGATAGGTTGGGTATGAGGTGCTGTCAGCAAAAGCTTTACCACTTCATTTTCTTAACCAGCTTTTAATTTTACCTTAGAATACGTAGAAACACACCATCTGACTTTATATTGCAAGAGTAAAAAAATCTGTTACCTCTTCTTGTATGAAGTGTAATTAAACTTGGGAAAGATTTTATTTTGAATGCTAGTTAACATTGAACATGGCTAGTCATGCTATTTCTACCTCACTTTGGTTTTGTGGTGTTCCTGACAATTATGTACGACAATGTTACATCATCACCACGTGTCCATTGTGTGACCAGGTCTCATTGTTTAAATAATAACAATGTTAATCATTTACAACAATAAGTACAATCCCCCAAACTTCTGCTTTCCTAATAAAGAGCTTTTTTAACACTTTATTACAATAGGAACCCTCACTGTTTCTCATAGCCTTTTTTATCAGGAGGTTTAAATTACGATCTGAGAAAGATGGGTTTCTTCTTTTTTTTCCCCCTCATACGTTAAATCTTCTCTTCAGAAAAAAAAAAAAAGTGGAGGAAAAACAGATTGCACGATTGTTTTCATCAGGGTTTT
Organism: Pitta sordida; assembly: GCA_013390025.1. Taxonomy (NCBI): domain Eukaryota; kingdom Metazoa; phylum Chordata; class Aves; order Passeriformes; family Pittidae; genus Pitta; species Pitta sordida. Next base: position 28,805 of record WEKX01022153.1, on the reverse strand, counting down.
GTTTTGTTTGTTTTACTTTCTAGTTCTTAGTTTCGGAGTGAGTCTGTCAAAAAGTATTTAAAAAGTTGAAAGCTTTATTGCTGCTTTTTTAAGCATAATTTGGGAATTATGTCATATTCCTTATAATGACAAAGTATTAAACTGTAAAACATAATCAGTGTAGTTGAATACATAAATACCATATGGCATGTTACTTCATCATTACTTAGTACAGGTTTATTACTTGGGTATCATAATATATTGTGTTTTAACACCAACACTGTAACATTTACTAATTATTTTTATAAACTTCTGTTTTACTGCATTTTTTTTCACAACATACCAAATTTCACCAAATATATGCCTTACTATTGTATTATATACTGCTTTACTGTGTATATCAATAAAGCACGCAATTATGTTATAAAAGGTGCAGGAGTTTTTGTTGAGGTTCAGTCCTTGCCCAGAGCATCTCTGAACCCCCTTGTTAGCAACATCTCAATGCCTCAGCTCTCCCTTGGTTTGGGTTTTTTTGAAGCTGTGCTCCCCATACTTTCTGCCTCATGACAGACAGGAGCTTTGGACTGAAATGATCTTCAAGTCCAGCACTTCATAGTCTCCTGGCCACCATGGACAATGTGAGGAAACCCCTTTTCTCTGGGGCTGTGGGAACTGTATGTTCCCAGCAGAGGCTGATCACACATCTCCCTTCTCATGTCTAAGATGCATGCAGGTTTTCACACCAGACTCCACTCAGATGTGTCACGTTGCTGTCTTTGATCTACCTTTTGGTGATAGAAGTAATATGATGAAAAATAATACAATACAAAGACAAAACCAGCATATGCTTGCCTATGATTTTGAGGATACAGTGAGGGAGAAGGTGAGAATTTCCTCATTTCATTCATATGCATCCCACATCTACTCCTGCAGACTCAAGTTACTCTGGATTCACTCCTACATAAGTGAATCAGTGTGTGCCCTGCTGTACTGAAGTCTTCCCTGAAGATTAAACAATCCATAAAGCACATCAGCCCCCGGTGATGACTCCTATTGAATTCAATTAAACAAGAGGGAGGATAACCACTCATTTCCCCCACGCCCACAGCCCCATTATTTACAACTCCTAACATCCATCAATAAAATCTGATGTTTCTGGGTGGCTCTTAGGAATGTTTTCCTTATGTATGTTCAGATGAAATATCCTCCTTATTTTAAGGACAAGGCTATTGTCAGTGTGTTTCCTTGGCTCTCTGGGCAGAGGGTGAGATTAGTTCTTGATTTTGGCTGCCTTGTTAACGTGCTGCCATAGGTTCCACTGTCTTTCCTCTACCTTTTCAATAGATTGGATGGATGGATGGATGGATGGATGGATGGATGGATGGATGGATGGATGGATGGAAATCCTGAGGCCCTGCTAGCCAGGTCAGCAACACTGGTGGAACAGCTAACATGGGGAGAAAAATAACACCCCTATCTTTTCAGCTGGATTGGGACAAAAGCAATGACATCCAGGTGGTGCGTGCTGAGAGTATCCCTGGCCTCATTTGGCAGCAGGCACAGTGCCATGGAGGGCTGTAGGAAACACATGTTCTTCCAAGCCCACCCACATGCAGCCACAATAGCTGCTTGCACTTTCTTCCCAGTGGCAGCTTCAAAGCTACTGTTAACTACAGTCACTTTGACATCAGGGTGCCTTGCAGTGAAGAACAACTCCCAGATCTGTGCAAGGAGCGGCTGAAGTTTTGACACCCTGCGTGGACATGATCTACGCCTCTGCAAAGGTGCAGAAGCAGCAGGAGCGTCCTGGTGCCCAGCCCCTGCTCAGGCACTGGGGGCATTTCACTGGCTGTGACCCATTTTGGTTGCCTGTGGGCACATGGTTGCAGTCATGCTGAAAACCAATAAATCTTCCTCTTCTTCAAAGGATTTTTGTGGGGAATTTTTTTCAGCTTGCTAGAAAGTGCCATAAATCTGTGCAAGAAAAATGGGCTTGCTGAGACCAACTGAGGTGTAACACTTCCATGCATGAACCCCGTAAGCTGATAATGCTGCTCACCAGCTGAGGGAGATGTCTGCAGCACATATGTAGTAGCTCATGGAGCCAAAAATTTGGTATAAAAGCACCTGTGGTTTAGGGAGGGATGAGAGTCAGGGAAATCTTGCAGCTACAGAAGTGAGTCATGGGGCTTCACAAATACACAGAGTTGCTCTTTCAGCCTGTTACCTAAACCCCTACTGCTTGCCAGCCCAAGGCTTGGATTAGTCACTTGCCAATTGCTTACCAGAATTCTTTTTGTTGTTACCTATTATCTGAACATTGCAATGGATATGCCATTTATTCAATAGCTGGCACATGCTTTTTCCTAGCTGTGTCCAAGCAAGTTCTCCTTATTTGCTGAAATAAGCAACCCAGTGCTAGTCAGACTTTCCACTCTCTCTCACTCTCCATCACACACAGGGAACATGCATACAGGGAAAGAAAAAACAATAAAAGAATCTCCTATTGTCATTCTTGCTGAAAGGAAGAGGTGGGTCTTTTTTCTCCACAAAATCTCCTCCAGAAATAACAGCATCCTCACCCCAACCTATGTCCATATTTGCAACAAGTATTAAAAATGAGAAAAAGAAAAGGAAAAATAAAAGAACTTCAATAAATCCATCAATTAGATCTCCATGAGGCTGTAGAAGGATTGTTTGGTCCCTAGCAGACATGAATCCACTTGTACATTCCTGTCTGCCATGCAGCTGCTGTCAGCACCTCCACATCTACAGCTCGCTGCTCACCACTCTGCTCTGTGCAAGGGCCAGCCACATCCCCTGCTCACCTCTGACGTGGTGCTCTCACCTTAGCAAGACACAAGTTCTTTCCCTTCTCACTCAGGATGGGACAGGGAACTGATGAGCAGCTGACCTGTGAGGCAGCGTGGTCCAGCTGGGAAGCACAGCAGTGGCAAAGACTCCTGGTGAGGTTGGGGACCACAAGAGCTCATTCACAGCACAGAGAAATCCCAAAGCATTTGTGGGAACAGAAGTCAAGTGTCACATATATAGGGAGATCCACTTTAGTACAGTGGTAAGTGTCCCCACCTGGCATGTGGGAGACCCAGGTTCAATTCCCGCCAGGGAGACAGTGTTAAGAGTTGGATTCAATGATCCTTGTGGGTCCCTTCCAACTCAATATTCTGTGTGATTCTGTGATTTACATTTACCTTTTAATACACTCACAGCGTTGTGACATAGTGGCAGGTTGGAGCAATTTCAGAAGAGGTACCATGTCCCAAAAATAAGGTTAAAACTGTTCAATTAAAACTCTTCAAATTCCTTTCTGTTCAGTTTGCACTACATAAAGATGCACTTCCTAATGCTGTATAGTGGGCTAGTACATAATCAAAAATATCATCATGAGATGATTTTTACTTCTGCACCAGGGTAGTTGTGCCTCATTCACCAGACAAATGGGTTTGTTTTAGCACTGATGTAGGAGATGCTTCTTTTTGCACGGAAGATTAATGGCAGCTGCCAGTATAATTCCCCACTGCATCTCACAGTGGATGTTTAGATAAAGGCTGCAACCCTCTGCAGGTGATAAGACATGAAATTACTGGAGGTTTTCTTACCAACCACAAATATGTGCTTAGAAAATCATGGTCCTGAGAAAATATTAGGTATGTTAGAATAAACGCTAGATACATGGTTATATACCAATATGCACACAGACAGAAGCATGAAAAACCAGTCCTCCTTGTGTGTGTGTGTCGTCATTCATGCACACACCCTCCCCTCCCCAGATTGCTTTCAGAAGCCTTTGTGTGAATCACTCGGTTAAAAAAATTAACCAGACTTGGTTGTGTTAACATAGAAAAAGTTTGACAATGTGCATTAATTCAGCTTTATTTTAAATTGTAACAGCCTGTGTTTTGCAGCAGATGAGCAGTATTTTGTCAGCAGTTGCGGAAGTTTCTTCAGGAATTTTGATACCTAAGGAAAGTGGCCATAAGCATATTGGCTCTGTGTAACTTCTTTTGTTATTCTTCGGAAACACCTGGCAGAGCTGGCATGGCCTTCCAGCCTTGGCAGAAGGTAATAAAGGCATCAAGCCTCTAACATAGCTTCTTTAATCTTTTTTTTTTTTTTAATCCTTTTTTTTTTAACCTCACTGATAAGCTCAAAGCCTTCCTTCAGCAAGACCTTGCAGGCAGACAAACGCCGCTAAGTCTTTCTAAGGCTTACTGTGCATGTGGTTTTTTCTACCTATTTTTTGCTGGCTTCCTCTTCTACGCTAAGGAAACTTATAAGACAAAATAGTACTTGAAGGGAAAAGACCATTTGCATCTCTAACTATTTTAACTGCAGGTACCCACATGAAGCCCCAGAGTTCCTTATTTTCATACTGCAAAGCTGCAGCACTGTTGGTGCCTGTAGGCTTTTATCAGATGCTGTGAGCACAGTATGTGGGAGTTTCTACCCTCCCATTTTTTTTCAGTATATAAGGATTCCTTATAAGTTCTCTAACCCTTAGAATACTCTCCCTCTCCCAACAAAAATATGTTGACTTCTGTCTCGCAGTCTTTGCTTCTGATATCCTGGTCTGGTTCCCCACACTCCTTGGCAGTTCCTCCGGTGAGGTGCTGGATGACTGAAGCCAGCCCTGGCTGTACTATCAGGCACTTCCCTCTGCCTTCCAGACTGCCTGTACTGTCTGCCATCCTCACCTCCATTCCCATCCCAAACCATCCCTATGCTTCACACTCAAGTGCAGCAGAATGGAGTGGTGCCCTAGAGCATCCCTTGACCCATAGCACCAACCCCACCTCCTGCCAGCCCCCAACCCTTAGGTGTAAAGGATGCCCTGTTCCCATTCCCCACGTCCACAGACTGCTGTCAAAATCCCCACCACTGAAGAGACCCTGAGCACACCACACCCTCATCACCCTCCTTTCCCCTCATGTTTTAAACCTGATCCAGGGAGTGCTCCCTTCCAGTGCAATGCGCTTGCTCAACACTCCGTGTTGTCTTTCCTCCTGCTGAAGTTTTGATTCTCCTCCACTAATTTCCCTACTGAGTCTCATTTTTTCATGCTTCATTAACATCTTCCTTTATGCCACTTCTAATACATAGCTTTACTTACAGAGCAGGCTCTTCCCTTCCAGCCCCCATCTCCCATTCTCTGCTTGCTCTCCACACACTTAGAACATGTGTAGGCACCATGTAGGCCTGGGGTCCCATATATCCTTTGCAACCTTGGACAGGATTTTCTGCCTTTTCTTACTCTCCATGTCTCTTACATTTCAGGGAGGGATTCCTTTTTCTTAAATTCAGAAGATGATTACAGTCCCTGTAGGAAGGGATGCTGTTAACCTTTGGCTGTTGAGGTGGTTTTTTTGTTTTGTTTTGTTACTTTGAGGGTTCTGAGAGATTTGTTTTTTAAAGAACAGTAGTTGTCCCCTTGCTTGCTGCTGGAATTTATGTTGGCCCCTGTGACCAATAAGGCTCCATAACCTCCATGAACTGTGACTGTCAAAGGCAGCCCAAAGGGGTCCTCTGCCTCCAAAGGGGGCTGCAGACAGCACAGCTCATGTCCTGTGAAGGCAATGCACTCAAGTGGTGCATTTTATTTTTATTTTTAAAGTGCTAAACACAAAGAGTCATTATCCAGTGTGTTTGTGGATATCTGTGCCTCACAGAATTACTTACGGCAGATATAGCAGACAAACCTGAAATATGTTACTTAGGAAATTAGGCACTAAACGCATCTCATTTCGCAGTTTACTTACACCCACCCCTCGGCACCGAGGGGCTTAGGGAGGTGTGATCCCCGGCAGGCAAAGCCCGTGGTGAGAAGACCAGCTGGCTAAATGTCAGGCATCAGCAGCTCTCTCTCGCTCGGGGTACGTGGGGACAGCCCTCGCTGTTGCTACGGGCACCAGAGCAGAGAACAATCATAATGCCAAGGCACACAGAGGGGAGAAGTGTAAAATAGGATATCTCCATTTTCCTTTGAATATGGCTCCGAATTAACTGCAGTGAGTAATTACCTGTGAAAAAGTAATAGTGATGGTTCTGTAGTTTAGAAAAAAACCCTCCTTTAGCAGCAGGCTGCAAGAGACACCTTGGCTTTTGCCTGCCATAAAAGGGCATTCTTTTGCTTTAGTATGAGAAAAGAAATCATTGCCATGAAGTAACTCACTTCAGCTATTGCTAAGACAGCTGTTTCATTATGGCATGCACTACTTGGTATTGTATTTTCAAGATTGTTTGCTGTTGTGCTCGGGTGGCCTTCCCACCCATTCACCGCAACCCTAATGGAAGGATTCCACTTCCATGGAAAAGGGGACGTTTGCTCATCTGCCTTGCACAGACTTTTTCTCCAGCAAGGCTCTGCACTTGGTCTCAGCACCTTGATCCTTCCCTGGCACCTTCAGAATAACTTTCCATACTTCCATCTGATTTATACAAATTATTGAACCTTTTTCCTTTTGCCTTCAGTGACAAAGGACTCAAATTTCACAAAGTGCCACCTGAGTGTGGCACAGCCTGCCAGCATCCCATAGAAGGAACAGAGCATTGGAATGCCTGTTGAGGCAGGGCTTAAGTTAACAAAGACACTGATTGCCCTACAGATTCCCAGCTGACAACGCCAGGTGATAGCTTTGCTCGTTGTGATCTTGCCTTTTGTTCCCTTTCCTGCAGTTTGCTTTATGCCTGGGAGGTACCACTGTGACGTGTCTGCAGCTGGCACTCACACAGCGGGTCACACCCTGCTTTATGGCTCAGGAACCTATACCAGAATAGCCTTCTCTGTTGGGTCAGGGCTGTTCAAGAGTCACCTTCTTCTTCCTCACCTCCTTTGCACTGGTTTGAGGTATTAAGAAAAGAACAGCACAGAAGTGAATAATCTCAAAAGGCCCTGTGGGCCAGGGGAGTCTCAGTGGTTTCCCTCGCTGTTCCCATGCTGTATCCCAGAGCCAAGACTGCACCAGCCCTGGGCCCTTCTGCCCTTTCCTGTAAAACTTTGATGGATAGTCTCTCAGGGATGACAATGAGACCTTTAGCCTCTGTATAGTGTGAGGCTTCTGGCATTTAGAAACCTTGCCACCTCTTACTGGGATGCCAGATCAGGCATTTGAACAGAGGAATTCAAATCCTTTCTTCCCAACAATGCCTGACACAAGTGAGGGATGAGGAGCACACACAGGGGCAGCAAAGCAGTGCAAGGACAGCTCATCAGATGAGGTGTTTAGGGGAATAACTTTAATTAAAGTTAATGATGCCGCCTAAATTTGGCATTTCCTAAGTCTGGGCACAGAGTCTCACAAAAAAGAAGGCTACTGAAGTCAGTGCTCCTGCTCCTACTCCTTTCCCGTTTCCCTTCCCTTTCCCTGTCGCCCCTCTGCTTTACTCTGGAGCTGTGAGAACAGTGGTCCTGAGCTGGGAGCAACAGCAGCAGCATCCATACCCCTGGCCACTGCACCTGGATTTCTTGCTCCTATCAGAACAAGTGTGTGACATCATATCAGCTCAGCTTCATAAAATCTGTTATGTGTGCACAAAGTGCCACCATGAGCAAGCTGTGCCCCTGCCCCGTCTCAAATGATGGCACAAGAGAGTTCGGACAGCCATGGTCTCAAATACAGTGCAGAGGAGCAGTGTCTGTACCTCTGTCCTAATGTCCTGCAGCTCCCATTTGCGATTCCACATGGCTGTGCTGAGCACTTTAACGGGCCATCTGGGTATAACAAACACTTAGGAAGTGCAGAATGCTGTGAACTAGATGGTCACTTAAAAAGCAGTGAGATCTAGAGAGACAGAGAGCTGCATGTAATTTTTTTTTTGCATCGTTATTGCATAAGAAACTGAGAAATCCTGCGGGTGGGATTCATTATGTGCAGCACATTATCCTGTGACACGGAGAAGAGGCATGGGAGCATTCCCAAAATATCCTTCCCCACTGATAAATTGCAGCAAACAGGTTGGAAGCTGCGCAGCGTGAAGGATAACCTACTTAGGATGAACACGTGCTTGATGCTATCAGAAATATTGATGCAGTTACAGCCCTCATGATGAGGTTGAGGAAGGGGTTATATCAAATCACAATTCACAGAAGTGCAAGGCAGACAGTAGCCTCAAAGCAACGCCACTTCGCATCTCCCCCAGGCTGAGCTTTTCCCTCAGCCCCAGGATATTTGTTTGCTGCAGTCTCCATCCTCCCATGTAGTGTGCATACAAATATAGGAGAGAGAAAATACAGGAATGCCTTTGTGTTCAAATGGGTGCTGCTGGGGTGTTTCTGAGTGCTAAATTTTGGGAAGCTCTCCACAGAGGTGCCTCTGGCTGATCAGACACACTTCAGGCAGATGGCACAGCAGGGCTGGGGACGCTTCTTGGGCTGGATGAGGCTTTGGGCATCCCTGGAGCCAGGTCAGGCGTTCGCACAGAGGAGTTCAAACCCGTTCTTCTCGACAGTGCCTGGCACAAGTGAGGGATGAGGAGGGCACACAGGAGCAGCAAAGCAGCACGAGGACAGCTCATCGGTTGAGGTGTTTTGGTTTACACATCGCTTCAGGTGTTTCAGAAGATAATTTCGAGATGGCACAAGCAGCGGGGCACCTTGTTCAGCAGTTTGCTTGCAGCAGGGGGTTCTTTAAGGCAGAAATAGTTTAATTTATGAAAGGCTCGCTGGAGACTTCCTGGCTGAGCGAGGAGCACAAGGCGGCTGATGTTTTTCAGGGCAGTCATCCATTAACGGGTGATTTTCCCATACTTCCCTGAACTCTACAGCCCTCTGCTAAGCTCTGGTGCACATTGTTTCTGTAAGCACAAAGCAGCATTTTCATTTTAAGCACTTGACAGTGTCATGGGTTTCACTTCAGTTGCTCTTACATGAGGCAAGACCCCAGGTTTTATGCTGTGCTCTGGTAAAGGCATCAAACAGCAATGCAAGGAGCAAAGTGCTTGCAGTTTGATATATTTCCTGTAATAGAACGAGAGAAAGGGAGAGGAAAAGAGGGAGGGAGGGGAGGAAGGGAGGAGGGGAGGGAGGGAAAGAGAAAGAAAGAAAAGAAAGGAAAGAAAAGAAAGGAAAGAAAAAGAAAGAAAGAAAGAAAGAAAGAAAGAAAGAAAGA